>WAAE01016337.1:325849-618314 GCA_013400495.1 Nicator chloris | reverse complement strand
ACTATATTTAAACTTCTCAAAGATTTTTGAAAGCAAAGCATGACCCTGTATGAATCTAAAAGCCCATAGTGGCAGGATCTATAGAGTAGAATCTATCAGATCTTCTACTGTCTCCTATAAAAACATCAATATTCTTTCACAGACTGATTTGTTTGTTTAAGATGAGGAAGGATTTTTTTTCCTGATAAGAAAATTCTGCAACAACATGTGAGCATGGGCCTCCCTGGGGTCCCCATGTTGTGTTGCATCTCTTGTACTTTTTAAATCCTCTGCTGGGAAAGGGAGCAGGGGCATGAAATGAAAAGCTTTAGGGCTAAAAGGTTTAGCTGGAAAGGTCCACTCTACAAGACAGCTGTGTCAAACTAGAGAGTCAGGGGTCAGAATTTAATTTCATCCCTGACTAAGACTCATGTGAGTCCCTGTGCTGTGACACATTTTACTACATCTTCCCACATTTCTTAACTCACCACAGAGGAATGAAGCAGAAAAGAGTGTGTTGATTTGTTCTAGAGTGTTGTCAATTCATCCAAGAAGTGTACTCTGGGGAAGCCTAATTCCATAAATATTGCTTGGGCCTACACTTGGGGTCTATTAATGCCAAGGAAAGCAGCAGTGCCTTGCTAAGCACAAACACCTTTGATGACACCAGGAGAGAGCTGCTCAAGCGCCTGGATGAAACCTTCAGAGCCTCAAACCAAAAAGCAAAACACCTAATTAAAGAGCTAGCAGGGCTGCATGGTAGGTCAGTCTAGGGAATCTTTGAATTTCCTCTTGGGAAACTTCTGTCCTCAAAGATTATCCTCCACACAGTTAATTTCACCTTTTGAGAACCTCACTGTGGCTACGAATTTTCATGGTGGTCATGGAAGGAAGCCATTTTATTGCAGGTGTTTTCCAAATACTGCTTTCACTGAGGCTGCAGAACTCAACTCAGATGCAGAGTGAGCTGCACGAGCTGATCCGAGCCAGGGCAGCTTTGCTGGCCTGACATGTTGGCAGCCCAAGGGAGAGAAGGATCCAACTCAGGATAGCCTTGGTTAAAATCCACTTTTATTAGCTTGGTTCCTATTTTCTCTCACTCTTCTGTGTTGAGAGATGCATGAACAAGTTCCCACTCAGAAATAGTCCTCATGTCAAGGGTTCTCTCCAGGGGGTGTAAATGGAAACTTCAGCTGCAATGTACCTTGCATTTGCAGGCCATATGCAGGGATTTGGGGATGAAGCAGCTGTAAGAAACAGAGCTCAGGGAGGAAACACAAATCATGGCAAGGCCACCACTGACTTCCTACTAGCAAGGTGTGGATCAGAGACACCCACGTCTTGCTCTGGTTAGGCCAGGGCAGGTATTTCATCTTGTGTGGCTCCAGAATGGGGGCTGCAAGACCCAGACATTTTGTCATCCCTGAACAACTGCATAGAAATAGGATTGTTTTGATTTCTGAAACCTTTGTTCTGTTTCAGAGCTGCTCAGAGGTGCTCACTGTCCCTCAGCTGCAAATTCAATTTCTCAAATGATGGTTTATAGTGTGAGTGATTACAAAAAGGCTGACATGTAACACCCTTAGTTCAGTCCTCTAAATAAACAGTCCTAGGAGCACCAAGGTCAGCTTTGAGTTCCTCACAATCTGGGGCATTGAAAGACACAAACTTAACAAGGCTCTTCAAATCTCATGTGGTAGCAGGACAGGAATGTAAGGGCTTTGAACTACAAATATGAGATCAGCATGTTAACATCCAGAGAAGATTTCCGTGAGTGCTCTAAGGAAGTGCTTCAAAACTAGGTCATGTAAACTTGACATACCTTGAGTGCTTTCTACAAATCAGTCCTCCCTTGGGTTGAACCTAGAAGCTGCTGCTTTGTTTAACAGCTGTCAGTTAATGCACAGGACAAATCACACCAAATAACTACCAGTTAACTTTCCACAAATGTATCAGCAAGGGGAGGGGGAAAAACCTAAACTTGTTCCATGAAATATTCGCACAGATGGACATTTGTGTCTGCAGAAAGGGCAGCTCTAATGTTTAATGCCATTCCATAGTGCTCTAAAGATCCAAAGACAATACTTTGCTTGCCTGCATTATAATGAGGCCTCAAGATGTTTGGCAGCTGCCTGTAAAATATGCACAATGCCATGCCTAATCAATTAGCACTTGGTACTTTCCCATCTGAGGACATCACATCCCTTTTCCTTTGAGAATTAGGGATGCAGTAGGTTGCACAGAAGTCCCCCACCCAACACTCCTCGCCACTGCCCCAGCTGAAGTTACCAGATGCAGTTTGGGTAAGAAGTAAGTGATTGTCACATTGCCACCAAGGATCAATCAACTCAAGTTCCCATTGAATGCATCAGCTCTTTCTACCAATAAGCAAAGAAAACTTGGAAAGGAAACCTGCCTTTCCAAATCAAAGTTTCTGTGCAGTTTTCACTCCAAATTTAGTCATTTCTGAAGGCCCAAGTCTGGCCATCTCTTACCACAAATACTCAGAACTCAAGCTTTGGGCTCATCGAAAAGATGGGTTTTCATGAAGACCTGGTGGCAACAGAGGCTGTGAATTCAGACAGTCCAGCTGTGGGAACAGGGCTGGCTCAGGGAAAACATCTCTTCCCAGACCAGGAAGACCCACTCAGTTGCTACATCTGCCTAGAGTAAAAGTAGCACACTGCAATGACAAAAATCCTCCTGGATACAGCTTTGTTAGACATCTGCCTGGAAGTGTCTACTTCCCTAGAATCTGATGGCAAAGCAGAAAAATCAATTGTTTACTTTAGCAGCAACAGCTGTGCATTGAATAATATTGTGTTTTAGGGGAGTTTGACTGTAGTGGAAACACAGTGATAAGTACTTTGAGTCATACACATAAGGACATCCCTTCCATCCAAATAAAATATCCACAGCATACTACAAGATGCCAAAAGAGCCCAGGCAGATATGATCCTGCCTCTACCCTGCACGTGGATAAAAAATAAAGTGTTTGGCCTACAATTTTAAAGATTTTGTGCAAGAACAGAATAAAGGAAGGCAGTCTTTTCTAAGGAAAGTGCAGCAGGCATTCTTAACTAGAGAAACCCAGAGATAAACGATGATCTGTCACATATATAGAAACACAGTTCCTTCAGCTGATCATTTACCTGTCTTGCTCTCACAGAAAACAGGGCCCTTCACTGGTGTTTACAGATCTCAATGTGTATGATATGAGAGAAACTCAGATCCTGTCTCTGATTTAGGTCTATTTGCACCTTCAGTGACCACTAGAGCAGAGACTATCAGAGGAGCTTGAGAGTAACCAGTTTAAAAGTGATTACAACTTGGAGGCTCAGCGATGACTCTCTTCCTCATGACTCTAGGAAATGTGAACAGAGAAATATTTGAGAAGTCTGGCCCTGACACCACATAGCCATAACCATCTTCTCAGTTATGGATGGCCTCATAAATGACACTGGTTCTCTGATAGCCCAGGAGAAAATATCCAAGGTGATATTAGAGATTTCCACTCACACATCCTCTTGATTTTTGACATGGCTGGAACAACCAGAGCATCTTTCTGCCCTTTATACTCCAAGGCACATCATGCACCCAACCAGCAATTAGCTGCTGCACAATGCACATATTCAACAGTGTTTCCAAAATCACTGGCACAGACATCATCTCTGTAATGCTCCAACCCACTTTTTCCTGGATTTCCAAAGAGCAGTTGCTTTCTAGGTGATAGAAAACCTCATCACCTGTGCACAGCTCCAGCCAAGAGCTCAGAGGGTGCCAAAGCAGATGTGCCACAGGCACTTGCTACTGAGCAGAGGAGCTTTGTGTCTGTGGCACTGCAGAGACTGAAACAGCTCCTGCAGCTACCCAGAGATACCAGATCACAACTGTGCAGCTGCAACCTGTCCCTGCCCTTGCAGTAGTGGGTACTGGATTGTCCTAGGGGGAAAAAAAAAACACCACCTGGTGTGAGATGGAATCAGAAGATATTTCACAGGGTGTTAATGGAAAGAACCCCAATTCAAGGGAAGTAAGGATGAGTGTTGGGAGCAGGGAGATGTCACACAAGTAGTACTTTAGCCAGAGCACTGTCAAGGCCTCTCAACAGCACTGGTGAAGGTAAATGTCGCTGTTTTGGAAAGGAAGGGGCTCACTCATTTGGGGGAAGGCAAGTTCTAAAGACCCAACTGTGGGTCAGAGCAATGCTCTGCTGAATTTTCAAGCCTTATCTGGTCTGTGCATTTCACACCCTCAACTTCCACTTCAGGGAAAATAGGCTGCAAAACTAAGTTCACAGGGGGATTTCCTACATTGAAAGTGCAGAACCACAAAGAGGTCGGGCTGATCTTTCACAGCATGAAACCTTGTGGTTCTGCACAAGCTGCTGCTCTTTCTTTTCAAGTCATTGCTTACCAGCGTGCTCCAAACAGCACAAGCATCTAAAAGAAATGCTGTTTGGCATCTCTGACACTGATAAAGACCTTTGGTGCACTCTAGACTACAAAAAAAAGACAAGAGAGCAGCGACCCATGTGCTGCTCATGCAGCTGCCTGCATAGCCAGCAAGTTGCCTTCATAAAAGGATCTCACACAGTTGATCCAGTGACTCATTGCCAAGGGACTTTGTTTGGGCCCAGGGCCATATCTAAAGGGACCTCCACCACAGCCCACAGGATGACCCTATGGTCCCCCAGGATGACCCCACCATCCACTACCAAGTGACCACCGGATGCTATTGCAACACAAGACATCTGGGCAGAATTTATTAGCCTGATACCACCTGGCTGCTTTCAGATATTCATTCTCCAGCCTACTTTCAGCGGTGTCCTACTTTCAGATGAAAAGTATCGTGCTGTCTGGGATTAAACATACTCACTGGGGAAAGGGTTATGTGGCTACAGCCAAAATGAGCACCCTCTGAAGTAATGAGACTGTTGATTACCTGAGCTCCCTTCTCACTGAAGCATTCCACCATAGAAGAGCAAACTAAAGACTTTTTAAATAAAGTCAGTAACTTTTAGGACTTATATCCCCCCCTTCCCCCAGTTCTTGGAAGCTATAATAAATTTACATATTGGGTTGTCATCTTTAGTTGTTAAGTTCAAGGACTGTCTTAACTTTTTCCATTCTATCACGATTCAAAGCACCAGCCAATTGCACAAAGATGCAATTAACAGCACAACCTGGTTTCTTAAGAAAAGCAAGGTTTGTGGGGTCAAGCAAAACACCTGCTTAATTCCTCCCTCTTCCCCCCAACATCGCTTGTAGCCCTTTGACAAATGTTGCAAAAATAAGGAAAAAAAAAAGAAAAAAACAACTCCAAAGAGATTCTCCTCTTAAGGCAAGAGAAAAAGACAAAACTAAGAGAGTCCTGTAAAGTTAGCTCTTGAGTCCAGGGAATTTGTGTTAAGAGGGCAAAAGCATTAACATCAGGAGACATCAGAGAACCCGTGCCAGAACTCATTTGCCCTTTCTTGCACTTTTCTCACAGCAGTTATGAAACAACAGTTTGCCTTCTCTTGACACAGCCAGTCTTATTAGGGAATGCAACATCCAATGCCAAACATTTCCATGTCAACTGCTGCCATCTCAATTCTAAATTCATCCTTTGTAAAACCATCTGTAATGCTGCTGCAGATGGATTTTCTGTTCTCTCTCCTAGTTATCCCAAATAAGGGCTTGCAAGGCTGCCAGAGCTGATTTGCAATAGGACAGGGAAGTCACAGAAAGAGATTGCAAGAAGAAATGCAACAGCATAAGAAATTGTGGCTTCCATCTTACACTGTTCCTTTGCTTTCTCCTGGGAGAAGAGGCCCTTTACTGTCCACTAGGAGAAAGGGGAAAGCAGGGATGGGAGGAGCTGGGTTTGGACTTTTTGAAACCAGACCTGTTGGTCACCTTCCAATTCTAGAAGGCAACACTTCAACTAAGTACAGCTTTAAATTAAAAGATTGTTCACAAAAAAAATCCTGCTGAAGTCCTGCAGTCTCCACCAGGAAAGTTAAGGCACTGAAACACCACAGAAAAAAACAAAAGTAACACACAGCCCTTCCCCACCAAGACACGTGCACAGATAACAATAATGAAACAACTTACAGTAGGTCCCCATATATACCTAAAGGAGAGAGCAGGCAACATGAAAATTTATTTACATGCTCATAGCCATGGGAAGAACAGGGCACTGTTCTCAGAAAAGGGTAGGGGGAAGATGCCACCTCTTCCTCATGCCATGGTTCTGAGCAGAAACTCATAAGTAGGAAGCAAACACAAGTGGTCTTTCAGAGAGGTTCAAAAGAAAGGAGGAGTTCCTTGCTTTGCTTCCAAACCCCAAGTCTTTTACTTTGAAAAGCTGCCAACACCTCCCCGCGTGGCTGTGATTACAGTCAGGGATGAAAAATGCTGTTAGTGCTATTGCACGAGTAACAGAAATTGCTCTTTTGCTGGTGGGACAAGAATGAGACAAGAGCTGATCATGCTTACACAATGCTTGAGAGATGGGTGCTCCAGACAGAAAATCATTGGGCTGAACTAAATCTGAACCAGGCATTAAAAAGATCTGAAAGCTTTAAGAACATTGAGAAACATTCCAAAGCACGGGGCAGGAAGTGCTTATGATCCCCACTCTTCCTTCTCCTAGCTACACAAATTGACTGTTACAGACATTTTCTTCAGACAAAGAAATAGATCCACCTCAACTATGAAGCCAAAAGTCTACAGTCCTTCAGCACCTGGGCAAAATACCTCTGTATGACTGATCTGCACTTGGAGCAATTATTTACACATTAGTAAAAGAAGCATGAAGTGCTTACAGGATTTTTAAGGGCTTGTGCTTGGGATCCTGTTCATATCTATCCCTGACAAACAGAAGTTAATTGGACATTAACATTCCCATGCTTGTAACACAACCATACAACTGTTAGTCTTCTCCAGCACCAGAGCAGCTACGTTTAAAAGACTGTGTAGGCTTCAGCTTCATAAATCTTTTCAGAAAGCAGGGGTTGGGAAAGCAATTCCATGGGGAAGACAGGGTCAAGTCTAAGCCCACAATATTTGGCAACTCTCAGTCTTATTTTTGTCACTGGTTCAAGAGTCCTTGAACCACTAGGATTCCATCTTTTTACTAGTACAAAGTATTCCATGAGTATTTTCTGCTATACAAGAGGCATCCATGGAAAAAGCCAAGTTGGGCTCCTGGAAAAGGGAACAGCTTTTCCAGTTCTTAATTATTTACGCATCTGTTTTTTTCCTTGCATAAAAAAGGTGCCACCAGAACCTGCAGCAATATCAGAGATAATTCACCAGCACACCAGTGGTACTGGGTACATGCTATGAACTACTTGGGCAAAGTTATTCCATAAACAGCTCCTCTCTCCTCGAAAAGTTCTCACAAACTGCAGTTGCAGATCGGTTTACAAGAATTGTGAGAAAACAAACCTTAAATAGAACCCAGACACCTTCACTTTTGCTTTAAGAGAGCAATGCTCCTTGAGAGACCTGCTCAGGCAGAGACAGCTGCTTTTGGTTCAGTAGCTCTGACATCAGTGAAATAATTAATACCATTGATTGGCCCCAGGATTTTTTCCAGGTCTATAAAAACTTTATGATGAACAGTTGCTTATAGACATGTTCAAACAACTGCATTTTGTAGCTGAATAGAAGAACACTGGATGTGACTCAGGTGATTTCTCCTGTTCAGAGGAGCTGTTTAGGGTTTATCTTCCAGGTGTACAAACCTTCAGCAAGGGACTCTGTCAGTTCAGTCCCAAGCGAACACACTTCTCCAGGGAAGAGCCAAGCAAAGTTACACCAGCCTTGATTAATCTCAGTTTCGTTCTCTCCTCTCACCCTGGCACCCTGAACTTCCATTTTCAGACCCACCATTAACAGCATTTCCACATCCAATGCAGCAGCTTCAACAGCATAGGCTGCTAATTAGCCACATTTACCTGCCAGGCTTAACTCCCTGCTATAGATCAAATACATTTTCTGAACTTGGTCTAACTTTCTTCCTCTTCTTATCTGGTAGGAAATATAAATCCTACTGACTCTGGCATTACAATTAAGAGATGAGATATATTGTCCTAAGAGGTCTGATTGAGGGAAAAAATAAACTGACTGTTGAGCCTTGGTGGGATTGTTGCATATATCACTAAAAACTACATCTTGTAGAAAGAAGCTCTTTTGGAGACATTATGCAAATAAAAATAGCTAAGGGAAGAGAGGAATCACAGTAAGGAAAAGAAACTGGTAATCTTGGAGCTTGTTGCTAGCAAAAATAAACATCTGCAGGTCAGGATTTTCCCTGCTCTCGCAGCACTGGGCTGGAAAGAAATTTTGGAGATTAGAAACTCTCTGGCATTAGTGAGTTACACTTCCTCCTAGATAAGCATCAAAGAAAAGTAATAAAGGCATTTTATTGACTATTCTGTCAGCTCAAAGCAGTTTCTTGAGCCTGAAAGAGTTTCCCTTCTGCTTCCTAAGAAATTCCCCCAGAATTTCCCTTTCTCCCTCTCCCTTGTGATTAGGCTATATCTGCTACCTGAATTCAAAACTTCCAAGGGAGGGAGTTTTCCTCTTTCCTTCCTTGGGCTGATAACATTTACCAAGGAGGTTTTATAATCCTGGCTCAGTGTGAAAGGTAACTGCAGACTGGACAGGAAAAAACCTACACTTTCAAAATGGATCATTTTGGAGCTTTACAATCTTAACAGCTCAATACTGTTCACAGGATGCTCTGGGTTTTAATGGATCTTAAAGATCATCTCATTCCAATCCCTCTCCATGGGCAGGAACATCTTCCACTACACTGGGTTGCTCAGAGCCCCATCCATCCTGGCCTTGGGTTCTTACCTAGTGCTCAGTAACTCATGGTCAAGTTACATCCTCTCTAAGTTTTATGGTGCTTCAGCTGCACTCTGTCAAGACACTGGACAGCCAGGATGGAGAGCTAAGATACAAGGAATCACATTTATGAGCTTCTAGACACTTAGCAGCTGTAAGCAGTGGAAGAAATTGAGGCTATTCAGACATCCCAGGTGTCAGGCAGAGAGCTGAGGTCAGACAATGTCTTCTTTCAGCATTTCCAGGCCCCATTTTCCAGCTGGAAATGCAGCCAAGATATACTCCCACTTAAATCACAAGAGCCTGGCTGAATCAGAGGGCTGGAACCTGCCTGGACTTGGGAAGCAAGAGGCAGCTGCTGCTGCTGTGATGCTCATCCTTCTTAGCAAGAGGGAGCACCCTGTGTCACCTCTCTGGCAGCACTAGCTCTGCCCTTTCCATCATTTCAGGCAGCAATACCCTCTTTACCCTGCTTTTCCAACAAGCCTGAACCATCCTGGTACATGTGTAGCATGTACCAGGCAGTCCTTTACCTTGACTTTTCTTGAGGAGGAGCTCAAGTAATCATATTTCCAATGCAAGCAGAGAAGCTCAGCCCATTGAATGATGGGGCTGCAAACTATCTGCAGAAATTTAAACTAGGTGGAGACATTTTGGTGTAGGGAGGTTTCTGCAAGTAACAGACTAACAACAGGATTAGGCTTCCATCCTCATCTTTAACAAGACAGAATTATTTCACAGAGGGAATCTCTAATCCAGGTGGCACAAAGCCCTTTAAGGCAAGTAATAACTACAGTGGGAGGGAAAGGCCATGAGACAAAGAGCAAGGAGAAATACCTGCCAACCACACCCAAGAACTTCCCACATATTCCAGTCCATTTTGGTCCTTCTTGCCTGCATCTGTCTTATGAGGATCTGTATTCAGAGATCTCTACCACTTGACATAATTAACACATAATTCATGTGTAGAGGGCCAGAGGAACTGTAGTGAGGTATTTTTATTTCACTCATCTCTCCTACTCCAGTAAGTTTCTCCCCAGTTTGTATCTAGCAAGAAGCTCACACACATCCCAGTCAGTAAGAAGGCTAAGTAATAATTTCAGAGATTATGGCACACTTGCACAGAAGTTGAGCTCTCTGCTCCAAGGTGCTCCTAGTAACCCAAACTGGATCATCACTCTTCAAAACCAGGCCTCATTTTTACATCTCCAGATCATCCACTTTAGAAGTATTAGTATGGGTCAGTGTTGTATTAAACCAAATATTTTCACTGATATCAGTTAAATTAATAATGCCTCCAGGACTCTTGATATAATTTAATCTAAGGATCATCTTAGCTGCTTGGTTGTTGAGTTATCCAGAGTCAGGCAATACCACTGATTTAAGGGTTAGTCTGAGCAGATGCCAGAGGGGGAAAAAAAAAAGTGAAAAAAAAAACCCAAATTGAATCCTTATTTCCATGTTAACATTCTAGCCTACAATACCTCTGTAAGTTAAGCAACAGTAAAAGAAACCATTATACAGAGAGTACTAGAAGCAGATGTTCAGGCAGGAACTGCCTCCAAAATAAGAAAGAAATACATAAACTAGATTCAGCTGAATGAATTCTTGTCTCTTTCTGCATTGTCACTTGGGAGCTACTTCTTTAAGGCTGCAGTTTCATAAAAGGCAAAGCCTCACACCCCTATGAATTTTTCAGGTAACTGTAATGTCTTGAAAGAAAAGATCTTTATTCTTGAGAAGAATAATTTATTCACCAAAAGAGGAAAAAAAAAATATTTTGTTGCAACTGGAAGATAAAGAACAGTGGAAACTCTCAGAAAAGCAAAAAGGAATTGAGAAAAAGAAGAACTTCTGTGGGAGCTGTCAGAAGGACTTTACAAAAAGGAACAATGGCTTTTTGGTCTCATTCCAGAAGCTTCATCAAAGGGCATGAGACCACCACACACCACTAGTCACAAGGAGTAAGTCTCCCCATGAGCACGAGGCCAGGCAAAGGAGAGGACAACTCCTCATGCTGTGCTTCCTGAGCTATCACAGTGTCACATCTGCAGAACTCAGCCCCAGGAAGGCTTAGCACATGCAAGACAGGGATAGGTGGGGCTGGCAACACTTGCTAGGGATTTAGAGGGAAGAAATTCCTCCCTGTGCCAAGAGTCATTCCAACAGGAAGAAAGCAAATGAAAGGCACTGCCCTGCCATAGAGCAGCAGCATTCTCTTCAAAAGCTAAATGCTCAGTGTGGCACTTATCTCACACAGAGAATAAAGCATGTTCTAAGAGAATGGGATGAGGGCCCACTACTGAAAATTACTGACAGATGTCATGTCAGACTGCCTAAGGCTGACCCCACAGACAGTAGTGACACAACGTCCCCCTGGAATCTGAGTACAAAAATCCTTCTCCTTCTTGGATTTGCCTTCACACAAGGGAACCGAGCAGATGGCAGACACAAAATTTCTCCAAAAGAACTGCTGGAAATACGGATGCCATGGATCTTGACCATCTGAGAATTCAGTCAGACCAGACTTACTAACATCAATCAGACCAGACTTAACATGGACATAAACCACCACATGCCCACAAGACTGTAGCATCATTTGCTCAGGGTTGAATTCTGTTCAGTTGCACACCAAGAGCGTGCTTCCTTCCCCCTGAAACTTGAAACGAAACGTGCCACTTTTAGCATCAGTCCCCTGAGCCACCAAACCCTTCCCATTTTACAAAGCCACAGACTACTTCAGTTTAGTCTGAGAGCTATTTAGAATGGCTGTCCTGAAATCAAAAACAGAGCCTAGTTTCCTGAGGCTTCCATTCTGCTAAGTGTGCGAGGTCATGCACAGTCCATTTTTGGCCAGACACCTCTAGAGTTTTGCTTGTTTTCCTCCAAACCCTTGAGAAGATGTTTATGTTTGAATTCTGGAAACTGATCCATTATAAACTGAAACTCCTGTTTTCCCTACACATTTTATTTCCTTACACAGAGATAAATTCCTCCTTACCAAAGCTATTTGTTTAAAAGTCAGGGAGGCTCTAAGTTCCTGCTGCAGTACCTGTATGCGGTACAGTGGAGCAAACAAGGGGCAACAGGGGTGGGAAAGGGTCTGGAGCACAGGTCTGGTGAGGAGCAGCTGTGGATGTTCAGCCTGAAGAAAAGAAGGCTCTGGGAAAACCTGATCACTCTCTACAATTATTTGATGGAGGCCGTAGCCAGGTCCCCACCTCTTTGCCCAGACAACAAGTGACAGGACTAGAAATGGCCTCAAGTTGAACCAGGGGAGGTTTAGATTAGATATCAGGCAAAAATTAAGGGTTGTAAAGCACTGCAACAGGCTGCCCAGGGAAATGATGGAGTCACCATCTGTGGAAGTGTTCAGAAAACATGTAGAGGTGGCACTTGAGGACATGGTTTAGTGGTGAACACAGTGGTGGTGCTGGGTTGACAGCTGGACTTGATGATCTTAAAGGCCTTTTCCAACTTTAATGATTCTTTGATTCTACAGCTTTCCACCAGGATCAAACCATGCACCATCACTCAGCCATTCATTATCCCCAAGAAGGAAAATCCTTTCAGATCAGAAATGCCTTTCATAATCTTGCAGTCCCCAGAGCCTGTCTGTGCCCACAACAAGCCTTAGACAGGCAATGGGAAATTCCAGCAGCATGGGGAAACACAGGAAAGCCCAAAGGCAGCACCCCACCCACCACCTCCACAGCTGGGCTGGTGTGACAGGAGCACAGGGAGGGAGCCTGGACAGAGTACACAGAACCCCAGTGCACAGGAGATACGGGCAAATTCAGAGAATTACAACCATATAAAGTTGGCTAAAACAAACAAAGGTGAAAACCAGGCCAGCCACCCACAGCAGGGCACCTGAAGATGAGGATCCCAATCCCAGGCTCAGCTGTCCCTGTAGCACATTTTGCAGCCTGAAGCCCCAGGCAGCTCCCCAAGGAAGCAGAGGACACTCCTTCCCACTGCCTTGAGCCACGAGGGTGGCTACAGAAACACTCACTGCCACCACTTACAAACTTGCAGAAGATTGCTTTCAAATTAGGGTAATTTCAAAGCCTAGAACCCTCAAAGAGGAAGCCACTGTCATTTTTGACTACGTACCAGCATGTAACCCTCTCCAAAATGTCTTAAATCTCTCTCCTTGAACTAATTATAGGATGGGCCTGTAAATGATGCCTCATGTTGTTTATAGGTTGCTTTCAGATAAGACCAGAAGTAATCACCCAGTTTCGGTACAGGCTGTTACATCATAAAACTTTCTCTAAGAAACCAGACTGTAATTTCCACTTGCAAACTCATTCATTGGCTTTCTATTAACTAATGGCTTTTACCCAAAGGTAAAAGGACTGTTACAGTGGTTACATGAGAGGAGAGCATTTAAAGAAATGACAGAAAATGGCCTTGATGTGGGTAAGGAATAGCAAGGTGGCATTTTTCAGCTCAGGGTACACTCAGGATTTCACAAAGCCATGGAGGAAGGTGCCTCCCCCACCCTCCTACAGGCACCAGTAACAACAGCCACTTTGCATAAATCTGTTTTCAAAAGCCAAAGGCATGCAAGGGAGGGAGGGGAATAAAAAACATACTTGAAAGAATTACCAATGACTAAGCTCCCAAGCTTTGCCAGGTGCACAATGAGAAGCTTCCACCTTGGCAGCAGCCTTCATTGATCTGCTGGGTGATTTTGGCTAATCCTTTCAGAATTACTGCTGCCTTTTCTAGCTGGTGTCTGCTCCACCTTGTATAAACATTCATCCAGTGCCCAGTGCTGGAAGGTGCCAGATGAAGTGGAAGAGCTGAAAAAGCAAATCAGTTCCTTCAGTTTGTCTTGCCCGCTTAGTTCACAACGACTTTGGTATCAGTGTCACTCTGTGGTCACCCCACAGGGAGAGTTTTAGAGCATTAAGCCTTCAACAGCAGCATTTAGAGCCTCTCTCAGCCCATCCCTCCCACACTGGAAAGGGACAATTGGAATCCATTTGCTTTGGGACACAAAGCCCTTCTTGATTAATTTAATTTTATTGCAGGCTGAGCTAGCGTGCTGAAGAAATGGCTTTGTGCATGTGATGCAAAAGTTGGATGACAAAGACTGTCAAGGAGATCATAATTTTACAATCTAATCATATATTTTACAATTTAATCATAAATTGTACCCAATGCCTTAGTTATTTCAGGTAGATTAGCATGTTAAAGGGTTATTAATTAGCATTTGAATTCTTCAAGAAGTGATTATTCATTGCAAAGCCTTACTCAGTTAATTGTTTTAACCTCTAGGGGGAAAAAAGTCCTAAATAATTCCTCCAGCTGATTCAAATGAACAATAAATGGGTCAAATTTTAAATTAAAAAAAAAAATTAAAAAAAAACCTTTTCATTTCCAAACTTCCATTTCATTTAAATCAGAAATGGAAAATAAGAAAAATGAAATATCAAATAGAAACTGGTTTAAGTGCTTATCCACATGGTGCATGAAGCATCTTATACCAACTCAGCTGAACAGACAGGAACAGATCTCTCCTTTAGGGTACTAGAAGCATCAAGTTAAGTCAGCTCAAACCAGAAAGAAATGTTATTTCAACTAACCAGCACTGAATTAAGCTAAATTAAGGGTCAGGCGGTCCAGCTGGACCCATCTGAAGCATTCCTGTGGTTCAATTCTGCTTCCTTAAAAAAGACTTGCATTGCTCTCTTTTTATGCACAAGCTTAACTTCAGTAGAGAAGTAGCATCAGCATGTGGATGGCAAGAGCTCAACATTCTCAGGCAGTTCAGATGCAATTCGGTATTTCATCTCTGACCTCCGTCACTCCCCAGTCCAAAACTTCCAAAGAGGCACTTGTGAGAACCAGAAACTCCACAGGGACTCCGTGGGAGTGAGCCAGCCAAAGGCAGGGACACAAACAAGGCAGCTGTGCTGGAACAACCACCACCCTCATGTTTTCCTGGAGTCGGAATCAAAACTGTCAGAAAATGACTGACCCTCCAGAAGAAGGATACAACTTTCAGGAGCTCTGACTCGTGTGTCATTCCTGTCTGGTGCCATTGCACCGTTCAAAAGGCCTGTTAGCTAGCCACACGTGCCAAAGTTATTAGCTGTTTCTGAATAAGGAGATGATCATGAGGACCACCTGTATGTACAGAGAGGGTGGACACAGCCACAGTACCACAGAGCACCTGCTGCCAGGCCAGACACCTTCAGCATGGCCAGAGACCTTGCTGCTGCCAACAGGAGAGGTTGGTGTGGAACCTTGGTCCAGCAGAACAAGTTTGCTCCTCATATTTTTGCAGCCTTATGTGGAGTGGAACATCTGCACAAAGCTGAGAGGGCAGATAAAATTTTGTCTTGTCATAGGCAACCACAATGAGAGGACGCAGCCTCAAACTGCAGCTGGGGAGGTTCAGGCTGGACATCAGGAAGAATTTCTTCACAGAAAGGGGTGTTAAGCATTAGAGTGGGCTGCACAGGGAGGTGGCAGAGTCAACATCCCTGGACGTGTTCAAGAAACAACTGGACACGGCACTCTGGTCTGGCTGACAAAGTGATTGGACAAAGGTTAGACTATCTCAGAGGTCTTTTCCAACCTAAATGATTCTGTGACAGGAGTGACCTCAGTGCCTCAGTTTCATTGACAACAGATAGGCAGGAAGGAAACAAATATGGAATAAGCTTCCATAAATGTGAAACATTTTGCCTCAAACATTAACCTCCTCCAGTGGGGAGGGAGGCAACCACAGGAGTCCAGCAGAGACAGGCAGGACACACTGTTGATGTCAAAGAAGCCAACAATGGCAGATAGTTTGCACTGAGCATCAGGAAGGGGCTGCTGAACAATTCATAACCAGGGCTTGGTCATGAGGAGAGAGGGAAGAACACAGAAATCCAGGTCTTGCTCACCCCAGGAAGCCACATTGTGCCAGGAGCAACAGGCAGGAGGACAACACCTTCCCTACACAGAGCTCCTCCGTGGGAAGAGAACCTTGGCTAAACCACTGCTTCCACCATCACCATTATCCCTGGAGCACACAAAGAGGAACAATCACTCAGATATTTTTACTCCTTAATCTATGAGATCCTATGAGGATGGCAAAAGGAAGCCCAAACTCCACATTCATTCCCATCTGCACTCCTGCTCCATTTTGGATATTTTTCCTGAGAAAGTACCTGTTTTAAAAGCCTCCTTAAAGAAGCTCTTTTCTCTTCGTTTTCCTTACAGGGTTATTATTTTGTTGGTAGATGTGCAGCTTTGGTGGTATTTGTTGGTTTGTAGGATGGTGCCTACACCTCCTGATAAATACAACACCCACCAGGTTTCTCCACTTTCTTTGCTCTCAGCTGGCTGCAGAACACAAATCCCTTCACTGGGCTGAGAGCTGAGGGCTAGTCAGTGCAGGGCTTGTGACTCACATCTGTCCTGCACACAAAAATGCATTCTTTGTATTGCAAGAGTGTATGCAGAATGCAAACACACAGTGGAACCTACAGACACAGAGTGTAAATTATATATACCCGGAAATTATATAACACCCCATGTTTTACCACACATACACAAAGTGAAAGAAAACAGCAATTGAAGCACCAGTAAATAACCTATTCTGTCTTATAAGGAACACTTCTAACAACAACAATGAAGAGCTTTTCACTCTTTTGCAGAGACACAAGCAGCAGCTGAATTGTCTGGTGAAGCTCCTGACAGGGACAGAATTCCCAAGGGCTGGGAGGCACAAAAATGAAATGGTAAGCTATGCTTTTCCTTGGGCTCTGAAGGAGATGATGTTTGGGAGCAGAAGGAATTTCATTTAATTACCAACAGAAAATAATCTCAAGATCAAACTATGGCTGTATAGATGCAATTACCATTGTCCATATGAGAAGGCAAGAGGGAAGTACAGGTCTGGTGTTGGCAAATGAAGCCTTGTCCCATCATGAGCACTGAGCAACCTCAGTTCTCCAGGCAGGAGCTAAAACCCACACCAAGACTAGATGGCAAAAGAAGCCAGGGTTTCCAACCCATCCAAATTACCTTCACACATGAGGAAGCTGGGAAAAATGGCATAAATTACACCAGAGGAAAGGTCTTTGATCTCTGCTCTAGCATTCTAACAAAGCATTTGACCTTTCTCTCCTCTCTCTCCTCCTTAGGGAGACTGCTCTCTGGATGGTTGCCTGCTTACTGCTTGTCTCTCTGCCCAGAGGTAAATATACCTTAGTGCACACCTATTTTTGCAGGAATTTGCAGAGGCATTTACATGGGAACACACAAGCTGCAAGCAGAATCATGGAGCAAAACAGAACAAACAAATGCACTGCTTTGCATATACTTCATCACAGTCCAAGGTTTGCAAGTACAGGTCATAACCCCCAGATAAACCTCTGTATCCAAAAGAAGTGGTTTTCAAATTTAAGGTGTTTCAGACCCATAAACCTTTACCTGTAAAGTTTATCCTGACACATCCTTAAAAGTACCCCACAATTTTCATAATATCAGAGATGACTTGGAATCTCACTCTTTACAACCCCCAGCCATCTTGCATCTGCTTAGTTCTAGCAGAGTTGACTTTCTGGCATTAAGTGAATTAGATACCATCTTCCCTATGAAAAGGATAAACTAGTACATGTTGTTGAAAGAACTTTATACAAGGTGCAGTTTCCTTATTGACATTTAAAGTCAGCAGCAGTAAGACCTCTGTGTGTGGTCAGGACTCCTCTGTTTGCCCAGAAGTGCCCCACACTTGCTAGACACTGTTGTGGTTCAGGATGCTACGCTTCACCTGGAAAACAAGGGGGGAACAAAATTCCCAATCTTCATGATATTCCCTGCACCACACTCTGATTGCTGAAGCAGGAGTATTTTCTCTTTATAGGAATCTTACAGATTGGTTAATTTATCACATTCAACTCCATCTTAACAGGCTTAAACATTTCAGCAATGTTGAAAACACATAATTTAAAAAAAAATCCACAAAATAAACTCATCCCACTTTCCATTCAAGCCTCGCAACTGCAAGTGAAATCTGTGTGGCAACATTCATCTTCTCCAGGATGGAGAACTGCCTCTTCCATGTGCAAAGCTTACTTGGTAGGTAAGAAGAGCACTATTAATCCTGATTTACATCCCTCAGCAGCAGCTGCCACCACAAGGCTGCTTCAGTTTTCTGGCCAGGGAGCTCCCTGCTTCCACATCTGCTCCAGCAGCTGCCTCAGTGGGAAGCTTTCCAGCATCACCAGCCTTCAGCAGGACTTCACTCTTCTTCTCAAGACTTCTTCTATAAGGACACGTACTCGACTTACCCCCAGAAGTCTGTTCTCCCCATCTACAAAAGACATCGTGCAGCTGTGGGCTTATTAAATAACTCATTACAGCAGATTTCAGTCACCTGCTCTTATCCCAGCCAGCTTCAGCAGTGCCTCCTTTTTTGCCTCCTTCTGCCCTGGTTTTACCAGCTGGAAGCAGTGAGGGCAGGGTGGGCTGAACCCTCTGGGTGTTTTCAGAGTCCTCACAAGTGTTACAAGGTTTGTATATTGTCCTGGAGGAGAGGGAATGGGTATGGCTCACCTCAGATATGCTAAATACTGGTGTCCTCCATCTTCAGAAATAGAATCAAGAGCAAATCACTTCTAAAACCAGCATCAAATGTACAGGTGTCCACAGCCAGGAGATAGGACCCACACCTTTCTCCTTCTTTTGCTTATTAAGAAAATCCTTCTTGACCATTTTTCTGAATAGAGCTACAGGTTCTGCTTATGGTCTGTTCTTCATCCAAGGGCAACACCATGCATTGCAAGCACTCTCTCTCCTAATGGCACCCTGCAGACAGGACTTTTCCCACCAGGAAAGTCTCATAATTTCATCTTCTGGAGGCTCCTTTCTTCCCCTGCCTGCCCAGCCCCTGCAGCAGCCTCAGGCACGCTCATCTCCCGCTGTGGTTTCCTGACCACGGTCAGCCAGAACCACAATCTGCTTTCACACACGGCCTTGCCTCAGGGACACTGCTGAGCACAGCCTTCCCCCAGGCCCAAACAGCTCAGGGAAGGGTTGCTTTCCCTGAAAGAGGGCTGCTGCCTCCCCTCTTTCATCCACTGGTGGCCCCTTGAGGTGTGCTGGGGACAGGTCATGGCCCTGCCTGGGCATGTCACTAATTGTAGGGTGAGACATGCTGGGGCACTAAGGGCACAGTACAGTGGAGGCTGAGCTTTGCTATAATTCAAGTGCCCTTTGAGAAGCAAAACCTGGCCAGCAACTGATACATTCTGAAAATTACAGAACCACAGAATCAATTAGGTTGGAAAAGACCTCTGAGATCATCAAGTCCAGCCTATGACCAAACACCACCTTGTCAACCAAGTCATGGCACTGAGTGCCACGTCCAGTCTTTCCCTAAATACCTCCAGGGGTGGTGATTCCACCTCCCTGGGCAGCCTGTTCCCAAGTCTAATCAGCCTGTGAAGACTTTTTTGTCATGGCCAAAGCATAATAACCGAATGGCTCAGCTCTCCACACAACAAGGGGATGCTCCTTCCACCACTAACCAGAAAAAACTCCTGGGATAGAAGTATTTTTCAGCTAAAAGTTGACATTGTTGGGCAAACTGGACTGGGATTTTCAGCTGAAAACTCTGAAAACCAAGGAAAAGCAGATGTGTAGTGATTGAGTTATAACCAAAGACATTTAGTTGGCTCAGAGATTCAGCTGTCTGGATCATGCTTTTCCTTCCGCTTTTATGTCTGGATAAACAACACAGTGTGACATCAAAGAATGCTGATTGATATGGCAACAGAGGTCTGAGCATGTGAGAAGCTGAGCCCTGGCTGATGTCACTGACTTCAAGGGGAAACTGGGACTCTATTTGGTCTTTAGCCTGACATATGTGGAGAGCTGATGCAAGCCAGGAACACAGGAATGACCCCACTGCAACCAGGAATATTTACTTCAATATTTAGTCTGATTACTTGCCCCTTATGCTTCACAGAACTTTGGCCATGGAAGCAGATTGAGTTGTTCCACAGTGAATTTTAACTTTTTGGTGCAGTCACAGACTCACGCTGCTTTTGTTCTGCTCCATGCTGGGAATAACTTTTTTCTTCCAAATAATGAATCTGCATTTTAATTTATAGTATTAATTTATGCAACAGGTTTGGTCAGAGTGCTAACGTAAGCCCACATTCTGTGCTGGAAATACATAGTTGTTCATGCCTTATAAATCCACAAAAACCTTCTTCCATAACCCAGTTTTCCCCTAGAAAACGTAGCACTACAATCTGATAGGAATTGTCCCACATGACAGTGGCAGACTCACCCATTTTTTTTAGCATGCTTTCAGCTAACTTGGAGGATTTATAGAAACAATTGGCATCAAAGTTATGAAATAAACAGTGTATTTAAGTGGGGTGCAGCTGGCTGCCCACCCTGCCCCTGTTTGCCCACCTGCAGGATACCTTCATCCTGGCTCTTGCATGTGCTAGAATTGGTTGGGAAGGTTGGGAAGGTTGGTTACACCTCTGCCTGATGTCAGGGGCACCCACCACGTCTCCCCAAGGCCTTGGAAAAACCATTAACTAAAGTGGGAATGACAGACTTTTCTTTCTGGCTGCTGGAGATTAAAACCAAAGAGTCTGAGAGACCTCCAGACAGAGATCAGCAAGAGTGCACCAAGCCAGGCCTGCAGAAAAAAGCCCTTTTCTGTCAGACCCTCTGCAAGATTTTGCAGGGGAAGGGGGATGGGACACCCCAGCACATTGTTAATAAGTTGGGAATCATGATCTGCTAGCCAAATAATGGGAGCTGTGGGAGACCAAACTCACCCAGGATTTTTCTCCTGGTCTAGCTCTGTTTTCACACTTCTCCTTTTTTTTTTCAGCCAGACTTCCTACAAAACCAGAACGTGTTTAATCATATCTGCCCACCCCCACTTCCCTGCATCCCCTTTTCCTCTTGTGAACTGACCTATTAATTAAAGTCAAATCAGACACCTAAACCCAAAGACTGAGATCCCCAAAAGCTGGAAGAAAAATCACCAGCTAAGGGGACAAGCAGAAACCAGCCCAAGCAAAAGCCACACTTACAAAGTGGAGGCAACTTGCACATATCAACATCTGTCCCACTGCACAGCTGGCTGGGCTCTGAGCACACATGGCCCCCCTGGCTGGAAACAGGAGGGCTTGGGAGGGAGAGTGGCAATAATGATGTGGTGAAGCCAAATTATAGGAAACCTGGTGCCCCTATCTCTGCTGCACGCTGATGGAACTGTCTGGGTTTTATTCCAGGTCAGCTGGACACCACGTGCCACGCATTTGTTGGAGAAACTGTGGTTTTGCCTTGCACCACCACCCCTCCTGGAGAGCTGACCCTTTCCAGGTCAATGCTCTACTGGCAGATTGGCACCAAGCTGGTGCACTTCTTTCAGAATGGGCAGGATTCACTGAAGGGCCAGGATGAAAAATTCCGTGGCAGAACCAGTCTTTTTCTGGACCAGATGAAGCATGGCAACCTTTCCTTAAAGATCTCCAATGTCCAGTTATGGGATGATGCTGAATATTCCTGCATCTACAGACAGACTGAGAACCATCAAACAAAGAAATCTACAATTAAACTCAATGTATCAGGTAAGATATTTTTTTTTAGTACAGAGGAGCGAGTCAAGGGTACCATTTCTTGTTGATAAGACATATGCAGCCACTGAGAGGGATTACTTCAATTTTTAAACAATTTTTCACTCAGTTTCATTCTGTTCCTTGCTTTTGTTGGAAGAATATGTGAGAAGGAAAAGATAAATCCTCTTTGTTAAGCTTCAGCACTTCAGGACTCCTAAAGGCAAGGCACCTGCCTCTTCACTCTCCCTTTGAGGAAACATTAAGGAATAATGTCCCCAAACGTAAGCATTTGGTTATTTATGGGTTTGTCCTTGATCCACCTTTCCCCAGAGGAACAGGAGAGTAAATGTCACTGTTTGCAGGTGGGTCTGTGAAGCAGAAGTTTAATCTCTGCAATTGGATCCAAAGTCCAGGTCACAGACCCTTTCAGAGGAATGACAGCCAGCTGCTATTTTCCTTTTCCCTTGCAGCTGGAAGATGTGGATCTGGTGGCATGGCTGGACAGATGCAACAAGCATTATTGTTTTTCCTCCTTAGGAAAATGTGTGAGACCATAACACATGTCTGAATTATGCTAAACAACTGAGATAACATGCTTGAACAACCTACAACCACTGGAAGGATGAGGCTTTGAGTTTGACCAGCTAACCAGCTGAAAAAGAAAATCAAAAAAATAAGGGACACACATCAAAACAAATCATACATTTCTAAGGTGTCTTGCTGAAATAAATCAGCTGGAAATTTTCATAATGCCCAACCACATAGATTGACTTCAGCTTAAAATAGAAAAAAATTGTTTTTGAATAACATAAACATTATATCATCTTTCTTTAAATGCACATAATTCTCAAGAGAAAAATGTTTTCAAAATGTAAAGTGAAATAACATTTGTTCAAAAAATTTCAAAGAGAAATATTTCGGAGCTTTCAAAATGAAAAAAGAAGGTTTTGAAAATGCAGAATCAAAATGTTTCCATCATCCAAATTTTGGGAGCAGTAAGATGTCTTTGATATAATTCCGTGATCACACTTAAACTTCCAGTTTGTTTGCCAAATGTAGAAACAAAATAACATTAAGACTTAGATCAATTATCAGAAAAATAGAAAAAGTTATAGGCTCAAACAATTAACTTTGATTATTGTGGGGTTTTTTCCCAGCTCCACCTAGGATTGAGGACCCACCTTCCCCTTCTGGTAAGGCAACACTCCTTAACTTGCTAAGTGTCTGGGTGATTATCCTGTGCTTGATTTTGTGTTTGCAAGACTGGCAAAATGTGCTGAATAGAGAAAGCCCAATAAACTTGGGTTGCTTGTTCTCTCTCACTAAGCCTGGCAAAAGACAGCCCTCCCAGACAGGGAAAAATATCTCCACCACTGAGGCAGACCTAGACTGCAGAGAGAAGAATGCTGAAGTGCCAGGAGTCTCGAGTCCATAAAGTCACTCACCAGTACGGGCATCATAAAAATCACTGAAAAACAAGGAACTATTCTGGGAGTTCAGGCCTTTGTAAATGACCTTGGAATGAATAAACCACAGGATCATCAAGGCTGCGAGACACCTGCAAGATCATCCAGCCCCACCATCAGCACATCACCACCATCACCAACCCTAAACCACATCCCCAGGTGCCTCTTGAACACTTCCAGAGACAGTGATTCCACCCCCTCCCTGGGCAACTCACTCCTATGCCTATAACCATTCTTTCAGTGATATTTTTTTCCTAATATCTGATCTGAATGCGCCCTGACATAATTTAAGGCCATTTCCTCTCATCCTTTCATTTGAGATATGGCAGAAGAGACCAACCCCCACCTAACTACAACTTCCTCTCAGGTAGTTCTAAAGTTAAACTACCAGATCAGGAGATCTGGGAGGTCCTTTTGCTAATAAATTTTTTTTAAAAAATACATGTTTAATGATTCCACATAAGCTTTTCTGGGAAATTAAGGTAGATTTCATCCAAAGGCAATATGGCAATACAGTGCAGATGTAATTATCTAGGTTTATTCATTACAGAGAAGGAACTACACTAAAGTCATTTGTAAACACTTCTGGAGTGAATTCAATGCAGAAGTGATATCCAGGTTCTAGACACCAACGTCAGTAAGTTCTTCCCTAAAAATCCTCCTTGCAAGCCAAATTATTCTCATTAGTGCTACAAAATCTTAAACTGGCATTAAACCTATAACACTTTGTCATATAAAATCAGCAGCTGCAATTTTTATTTTACTCAGTGGGGCTGGAAGATATGATCCTTTACATAGCAATTATTATATTACATTTAACATGGTAAATTCAGCCACACTATGACGTTACAGACAGATTAGGCTGCAATAAACTCAAATAGAAACTAAGAAAGAGAAATGTTACAGTGTTTTATCTCATGATCACACAGAAGAAAAAAAAAAGAAACAACAGTTCTTGTGCCTGATGAGCAAAAAACAACTTGAAAAAATACAGGAAATATCCATTTTTAGACCTAAGAGACATAGTCTAGCTGGCCTAAAGGTCTTTTAAAAAAATGAAGTGAAATTGAAGATTGTATTATGTGCTTTCACATTACTTTATAAAAGCAAATAGAACAGGAATTAGAATATCTCCAGCTGTTACCTTCCATAAGAAATCAGAAATTATTGAGGGTCAAACTTCTTAATGCAGAAGCAGCAGCAGATTCTCAAAACCAAATGTAAGTGGGTTGTATTTAAATGAGGTAGTTGTATATATGTTTGTATCAGCCAAAACCTTCCTGACTTAGGTTAGCAAAACCCCTGGATTTAAACTATTCCTTATAATGAATAGGCATTTTCACTGAGGAAAAAACCAATAAATTATCGGGACAAAGGAGAGTGTTTCACTTTGCTACAGGAGTACAAACTGAATCACACACCTTTGACACCTGCTGGTTCTTCTGCTGCAGGATTATGAGGGACTTGGGGATGAGGAAAGAACAAAAGCCTAACTTTTTAAGTGTGATTTTTTGCAAAAAGGAAAAATATATTTCCTGTTGTCCACTTCTTTTAAAGAAAATCATCAGCCACAGCTCCCTCCTGGTTTGTTTGTTCGTTTTTTTATTTTCAGCAATTTCTTAAGAAAGAGAGAAAGGGAATTTTTTATATTAGCTGTTATTTCAGAAGGGACTTGGGAAAATTAAAAAATGACCTGCTGAGAACGAAGGCATTACATACAGAACAGTTCTCACATTTCACAGTCAACCAGATCAACAAATACTAATTTTACGTAAAACAGAAACAATTTTCATCTGTTTCACTATGGCTATGCATCTGTTTGTTTGCTGCATGGATGATTTTTTTCTAACTACTTTCAAGAGTCATATTTTACTTTCACTCTGAGTGTCTTGCAAGACTCCTTCTGGGTCAATAAAACTAGTTTAACACTTTTTCTGAATGAAAAATGAAGGGGCCTGGGCCTGGAAGATGACACAAAAAGCCAGAAGGCTTGTTGTAATAACCCTACATTTATTTCAAAACATTACTGAGGGCTACCTGATGTTTACTTGCTCTCTACACATTAATATCATAAATTCCTTCCAGGAACACAGGGGAAGCACTTTGGCTAGAGATAAATTCACTACAGTGAGATACTGACAGCTGATACCACAGCAATAGGAACTGCCCTCAGGTACAAAAAAAAACAATATACAGCCTGTTCCTCACAGAGGAGGACTTGGAACACTTACAGGAAAAATTCTCTTCTTTTTAAGTCAGGGGTTGGTAATCTTTTTTTTTACTTGTGTCCTACATCCAGCACAGGTTGAAGGTACCACCTGTGCCAAGGGTAATTTGTGCCCTGTGTCCACGCTGTGGGTTTTGTACCAGGAGTGGCACACAGTGCTGCTACCACCTGAAGTGTGTGTGACCTAGAATTTTTTAATATTCTTTACCATTAATTGTGGACTCAATCAAAACACCTGCCTCAGGCCCTGAGTAGGAAGAATGAAAATGTATTTTCGTCCTAAGATCATAGAATGGCTTGGGTTGGAAGGCATCTCAAAGATCACCCAGTTCCCACCCCTTGGCCATGGGCAGGGACAGCTCCCACTAAACAGCTGCCTGGTTGTTGCTTTTCTGTCAGGATTTTAAACCAGGATTCTCAGTCACCCAGAAAACTTGCATACGTTGTTGCTGAGTTTCTGCACCTTTTCTGTGAAAAAGAAAAAATTATTTGTCCTAGTACCTTGAGACTGTTTTGCCTGGACTTTGTACAGACACACAAAAGGAGAATTTTGAAAACGAGGCAAAATCCATTGTTTTAAAAACAATCCTCCACCAATGCATTCATGTAAAACGTGTCATGCAAACTTCTAACATGCTTTTTTGTCAAGCCATCACTTGCATGCTGACTTTCTCTTTTTTGATTTTTCAGAGCAGAATCAGATTCCCTCCAGAAGCCCCATGGATGTGCCATGTCTGGCTTTGCTTCCCCTCTCTTTCCTCCTCCTGGTCCCCCTGGGGCTTTGGCACTTGTAACAGGGGAAGCCAACCTTGTCTTTGGGAAGTTCTCCTCACCAGAGGACCTTTGTGGGCAGAGCAGGTCTGTGGGGTCAGTGTGACACCTGCTCCAGAGCCACGGGAAAGAAGCACCAAGAGCTGAGAACAGACCAAGCATTTGGTGTTTACATCCCACATTCTGGTGTTCCACAAAACCAAGGGCAGCAAAACTCTGAGGTGGCAGGTCTGCTTTTGCATTTGTTTCTTGGAGTTCAGTTTTAGTGCTGTCAGGATACACATTTTCATTTGGGTTGTGTGGGTTTGCTTTAATGACAGGATAAAAGGCACACAAAACTCCAGGATCATGTTGGAGTTGATCCTGGTGAGATCTTTTGCCTCTCATCTGCTGTCCTTCACGACAACTGAAAGGAGGACTGGGGGTAACTAGCCTCTGTGTCAGACAAAGAGTGGAAGTAGGAAGACACTCCCATTTTGTGAAATGTAAGCATGGAAACCTTGTGAAACTTGATTCTGTGGAACTTCAGCTTCCGTTTTCACCCCTAAGCATCATGGGCTATGAGTAAGAACCCTTTTTTTCCACAAGAAATGTAGTATTTCTTCAGCAGAAGGGTGAAGCTGACTGAGAAAGAGGGTAATAGTTCATAAAATATCCACATAGAGGAAGGAAGTGATGTACTACTACAAAATCCACTGCTAAATAAGCCAAAAAATTCAGAAGGCTGAATTCAGTATTATCTTTTTTTGTCATGAAAAATGGCAAAGCTGGATTCTTAAGCTGAAACTGTGCCATGAGAAATTGTTACTGTGACAATGTTACTTCTTTAAAAACAGTACCTTTGGAGGGGAAAAAAATATTTTAAAAGTCATCAGAATCATTGTAACTGATACCTATGGAAACCAAATGGGTTTATTTCTGGAAATGTTCAATTCAGGTAGCAGAGATGTCCTGTGCAAAACTTGGGTCGAAAGGATCCTGCATATAAACAATGTCAAGGAAGGGCAGAAGTTTTTTTCAGACCAGAACTGCAACAACCCTGTTTCAGAACCAAAAAGCATCCAGAGAACAGAACTGGTGATCAGCAGTGACTGAACAAACCCCTCCTGCTGAGCCCTGGGGCAGGGAAAATGACTCACAAGGAGGCTGCACACAAAGTCACTTCGATTTGGAACAGTCACACCTTTTTTTTCCAATGGAGAGGCAAGATTGTTTTTGCAAGGAAGGGACAGGATAGATCAGAGCTTAAAACGGACGTAAAGGAGACAGTTACCTTTGTATTTTTTTAACTAAAGGCCCTTTCCCCGTGGTGGGGAAGAGAAACAAAATCCCACACACGGCCTGTGCTGGTGCTGCAGTGAAGCTCAGCTGGTATTTGGCAACCCTGTGTACAGAGCAGCTCAGTGGAACAGCTGGGGTCCAACTGCACAGAGAGATTTGACTGTAACAATTGTACATACTGTGACTCTTTTGTGTCCCACCCTCCAAATGTTTGTCTCAGATTATGTGTATTTTTCAAGACACAATTTGATTACAAATAAAAACCAGAAATAAACCAAAAAACCCTGATGTAAGCAATTGCTTGTTCTATAAGAGTTCTTTGTTTGTCTTCCTGTTGTTCCTACAGTTAGAGACACTCTTCTGCCATCAGAAGGTTTAAAAGGTGACATCTGTGTAGTTTTGTTGGCCCTAAAAGTCTGGACTGCCTGCCCTCATCTCAAGAGCTCTATGACTCCCAAAAATCTGGTAGCCACATAAGCAGCCCAGCATTTCTCAGGAATTGTAGAATCCCAGAATAGTTGAGGCTGGAAAAGATCATCAAGTCCAACACTTAACTCAGCACTGCCAAGTCCACTGCTAAACCATGTCCCTCAGAGCCATATCTACACATCTCTGAAATTCTCCTGGGGTGGGAGTTCAGTTAAAGAATCTCAACATGTTGGTGCCAGCTCTGTGTGAGGACACAAACCCTGGCACGTGTCCAGACCTTGCTCTGATGGATCAGCAGGCAGAGAGAGACTAGAGACAAATTCCCTTGTCAGCAGTGCCCCTGTCCAGAGGGCTGCCAGGTAAAAACCAGTCTGTCAGGATCAAGGACTTCAAACCATATCTAATTTATAAGCTGAAGTCCACGTTTTGTGTCACACTTGAAAACAAACCAGGAGCCAGTGCATTTTAGGTTCAAACTTTCCTCTCTGCAAAGGGGGCCACAAGGCAAAGGGGGCCACAAGGCAAAGGGATGTCGAAACAGCACATCCTGAAACAATTTGCTCTAGCTGTGCTAATTGCATTCCCACATCGTGCTGTATGTAGCAACAATCCAGACTGGAATTATAAAATTCCTTAATCATAGCACTGATGACCACATCAAAAAAGACAAAGTCACATCCTTCAGCCAATGTAGATGTATTTTTTTTTTTTGGAGGTGCAGATGTAACTTGGCTGTCTTCTTCCTTTAACGATATCCTCCCCTCCCCTCCTTTCCCTTCTCTTCTCCTTTCCCTTCAGCCTTTTCCTTTTCCTTAAACCTTTTCTCTTAGTCTTTCTTTTCTCAGCTATGGCCAGATTTTGGGTTTATATCTCATCCCAAGTGCCTTCCAGTTCCACTGTACATAAGACATCTAAAGCCTCTCCCTCTCCCCCAATTCCTCCCTTTCCTCCCCACACATCACTCACACATCTCTCTGCCTTTCATCCCTTAGATCAACAGGCACTGTGTGAAGGCTGATTTCGTACGTACTATGAACTGCATTTTTCTCCACTTTTACATGGAATTAAAAAGCTGTTTCCATACCTTTTGAGTACAGAAAGACATTTGATAAGAGTCACAAAAGAAAGCTGAGGCAGGAAAAAAAAACAAAAAAACCCCAACCAAAACAAAAATATCCCCACATCTAGTTTATATTTACTTTTTCTCTTATTTCTAAATTCTTTTTCTGTCTCAGCCTTTGAGAAGAAAGGACTATCAAAAAGGTATCACTACACATGATACACTCAGGGTATGGCATAAGAACACAGGCCAAGCAGTTCCTGCTTCCTTAAAAGCAAGAATTTTAAGAATGAGGATCTGGAACAAACAAATGAAGATGAAGGGGAGGAGGAGAAGGAGATCCATGGCATTTTCCAAATGATTACATTTGCTGATGCCAATCTTTTCTGCCTGCCAGAAGTTGCTGCGCTGGGCTTCTTGGCCAGAGATGGGAAAGAGAGACCGAGCCAGGGCACAAGTGGTGCAAGGGCAGTGGCAAGAACTGAGCTGCAAGGACCCAGAGGAGCCCTGGCAGGGCTGTGCTCAGTGCTAAAGGACAGAAGCAACCCCAAGAGCCACCTGCAGCAGCCTCCCCCAGCCTCCAGTCCTCCTCCAAGTAATTCCCCCAGGACACTGGAGGATGCTGCTTTTCACCTGCCCTGCCCACCAGGTACAAACAGGTCACTGAAGATGTAATGTTAATCGGTTTGTAATGTAAATTGCAAAACCAAATATGCAAATAGTCTTAAAATTGCATTTAAGGAATCCAGAGTGGCAGCACAGGGTCCTTCTTGTGCAATAAAGATGCACCTTTATTGCTGGAATGAAGAGAGGACGTCTGCTGCCTTTTTTTCACAGTACCCTCCAACAAAGTAGAAGAAAACTAAAACACAAGGAAATCCATTTCAGTAACACCCGCATGAGTAAAGCAACCTTGCAATTTCAGCCCCAAACCAGAGTCTTTTACAGGAATCCCTTTATGGCACAGAAGGAAGGCAAACTTCCCAATTGCTTTAATCCCAGAAGACACTAATGCAGAAATCTCGGTGGTAGCATTTTCCCAGAGACAAGTCGTACAAAGTGCTTTTGATGCAGGCAGCTCAAAGCATTTTTATAAATTTGGGGAGCTCCCCAACACCATCCCTGTGCAGTGCTGGAAAAGAGTCATTCCTGGTTTAGGGGGAGAAAGCTGAAGCAGTGCCGTTTTTTCCAGTTGACATCGCTGACAGATCAAAAACCTGAGTCAAGATTCCTCACTTTCTTCTGGGTTTGTTTTGTGCCAATAGCAGGAGAAACGTCTTAGCTACTGCTTTACATAGTATTGGGCATTTATTCTATCAGCATCATAATTTTTTGGTCATAAACTGAAAAATATTAGAACTCTAATCATGCAAATAGACTAATGTACTCATTCTCAGAGTGTATTTCAAAAATGAAACCCCTGTAATAACTGCACAAGAACACAGACACATCCAGTCTATTGCACAGGGAAGTAAAAGGTTTTTGTAATAGGCCCAGTATAAACATATGAGCTAGATTATATATTATTTTATTTCCACCAACTTTACCCCCAAAATTCTAGAACTCAGTTTTTATGGCTGCCGTGAAAAGTTACTGAAAAAAATCAGTGTTAGTAGATTATCACCTGTAAATGAAGCCCATTAAAATTGGTTGGTAAAGTCATGATATGGATAAGACTGATGTTTTAATGTTTTTAAAATGCTTGGTAAAAACATGGCATAAACTTTTTATACTTGAGTCCACATACTGTGCTGTTGTTGGGAAAATAGCATTTATTTCCTTGTATCATCCATCTGTTTTTAAATTTAATTATTGCTGTGATTTCTGTGTGCTGCTCTGTGCTTTGTGAGCACCTCCACTGACAAGCGTGACTACAGAAGGGCCTGGGTGACCTCTAAATGTTGTTTACAACTCTCCTTTTTTGTGACTCAGATTTGCAGCAGCACTTGGGATGTTTAAATTTCCCTGTTTATTGTGTTTTCCCAGAGCTGTACTTCATGCCATTCCCAGCGGTTATCTACACCCACCATTCCAATTTCCTGCAAGTGAAGGTTTGAGTGACCAGCAGACCTTGAGTTCTCCTTCCTTGGCTGGGTGGTGACACAGGAAGTGTCTGCCTTGAAAGTTCCCTCACTGTGCAGAATGTGAGGAGCACTCAGTTCTTGTGTCTTCCAGAGTTTCATTGGGAACGAGAGGGATCACTTTGAAAACTAAGGAGCACAAAAACAATTCACACATTTAAGGAGTAATCTCCACTTCTCTCACTTGCAGTACCTTAGTGGCCCACACCTACATATTCCATATGGCAGGAGCATATGGATGACAATATGTTACATTAAAGACATTTTTAAGAGGTCTTTGGACATTACTATTGCCAAAGAATGGCTGTAAAAGCGAATTAATTTTTTTTTTCAATATTTGGCAGTAACATTGGTAAGAGACATGGAGTTGGTTTGATCATGTTTTTCTAAGGCCAGATTAACTGGTTAATGCTTTCCTCTGTCTATTCCCTTCAGTTTCATGTGATGTGGGAGAAATGGCCCATAGAGAACATCAGCAAGAAATTAATGTGGACACTCTTGATGCAGAATCATAAAATCTTGCAATGGTTTAGGTTGGAAAGGGCCTTAAAGATCATCCAGTTCCAAACCCCTGCCATGGGCAGGGACACCTTCCACTAGACTGGAATTTTCACCATTAATTCAGCTAAGCCTGAGGGCAGTCATTCCATAGCCTGACACTCAGAAAGAGCACTGAAAAATAGTGGAAACAAGCAAGGAAGGTGATTCTTTTTAAATATGCAGCAGGAAATCACATTGCTATGAGTGTTGCAATCTTCACTCCAACTTCCCTTTCAGCTTTTGGGATAGTCCTAGTTTGGCCCCTTCTCTGCCCCTCTCTCTGCAGAGATGTTGGCCACCACAGAAATCACCCCGGAGAAAATAACCAAATATGAGCTCCTCAATTCTCTTGAGGGCTAAGGCTCACCCATGCAATAAGCAAGCTTCCCCTCGGGTGTTTGAAGCCACAGGAAGAAGAAAACCAGGTCAAACAAAAGACTCAAGGCCTGGAATGCAGGCAATTCTTCATTATTTGCATGTGGAGGATTATCTATGTTCCCACTTTGAAAAAAAGGAAAAGTGCATATTCACACATATAAAATACTGCTAGCTTGAAAAGCCACAGACACTTCAAGAAACAGTGTGTTTCCCTCCAGGGATATTTCTAGGCCTGATAAAAGTCCTTCCCGACAACCCTTCATTTTCAGTCACATTGGCCATAACGCCACTAGTGTTTAAATAAAACCCAAGAAAAGAAGAGAAAAAAAAAATCATCCCTATCAAAAAAACCCAAACATCACTGTGTACCTTTATGACTTTATACTAGACTTTTCTTCATTTTTTTCCTAGATATCTAAATCACAGGAAGGGGCTAGAGCTTAATTGATGTGTATTTGCTATTATATTTTCAGGGCAATAAGTAACTGTGCCAAAGAAATGAATCTTAACAACACAGCAGGACAAATGCATTCATTGCAAAGGAATTGGATGTCCTATTATTGTGAAGCTAGGAGGAAGAAATACTGGTTTTATTCTCCACATGGATCCAAAAAGTCCAAAAAACCGCCCTACAGAAGTGTCCCACGTTCCAGCCGTCACACAGCTGGAATATTGTCCCTGGGTAAGCAGAACCCTGCACAGAACGTTGTTCACCAAGTGCCCTCTGCTGGCTTTTTATTCCTCCAAAAAAGTGTCTCTTGTAGCCACAAACCAAAGGGTAAAAAACAGAACGGGCTTGTCAAACCCCGACTCTCATTTCTGCTTTTAGAAGAGAAAAGCACTGCTGCCAAATTTGTGAACACTGCAACAACCTGCAGAGAAACCTTTCATAAAAGGGGCTTTGTGTGTAGCCATCCATGAGGCCAAAGGGGACAGGCAGAATGACAGCTGAGAGGCAGCAGCTCCTCCCATCCCTACAAATTAACCCTGCAAGCACTAGCAAAGCAACGCGAACACAGGAACACATTTATTACGACTCCCTTTCAGTAGCACAAAGCTCTTAAATGCTTCCCAAGGTAAGAAATGTCAGGAATACATAAGCCAGGTATTGCATGACTCCTGGTGGAGCCTTCAAGAAGCCTCTTTTTACTTCTTATTTCTCGTAGCATTTAGCAAAACATATTAATCATAAACTCCTGACCACTTGGCTGAAAGTAGCAAAGCCCCCACCAGCTCCCATCTGCCCTATGGAAGGCAAGGAAAATCCCAGCTTTGCAGACAAATCTATCATAATAATCTCTAAATGCACATGGAATTTCCCTCCAAATTTACACTGGCTGAAAGCCAAGATGACAATCCTACATCCTCCAGCAAAGCTAAACAACTTTCTTTTGATAATAAAAAACGAAAACCAAAACCAAAAACACTTAACAAACACAAACAAAAAAACCCCACACCACCAAATCCTTGAAAAATATGTGTATCAGAGGTTTCTAGTCAGCACAATACTGGGAAATCAGGGAGAATTGAAAAAATTAAAGGCAATTCTGGTGCACGATTCTTTCTCCCTTAAAAAACACCATTTTCTCTAAATTCAGAGAAATTAAAAAAGAAGGGTAAAAAAGAGTTGAAGACTGTAGAGGCACCATCTGGGCAATCCAACCACTAACTTCCCACAGCTGCTCACGGATGGTAACAGCAGTTTCTTCGAAAGATCATCCTTTTTCTCAGGGCACCTTATTCTGAAGATTCAGCATCTAAGAAAGCTTTGTGCCACCACAGCTTCACTTACTAGGAACTGTAGATATGAGAAACCTTAAATTCCAGCCCTCAGCCCTGCTGTGGTGAGTTCATGGAAAGGTTTTAACCCAGAGTTGAGTTCTTGGAGCAGAGGAAGGCACTGTTAACACAGGCACAACAGCTGTTCTTCCATCCTGGGGATTTTAATACCATTTCTGTTACCAAATTCCTTTCAAACCTCCTGCAGATGTGGGAAACACATCCACTTTAAAATGGTATTACATTTTATATGAACAATGACCTGCCATTCTCTGCCAAGCCTCTGTGTATAAAATTGACCCTAAAAATATCCACTTTGTACAAGCAAAGCTCATGAAGGGGTGTTTTTGCACTGAATTACACAGTGGCAGTGTTTTAAACTCTGTTTCTGACCAACTTGATGCTGACAATTTCATAAAGAATTTGATGCATAAGCCAAACAGTTTTCAGACAAACTTCCAAATCCACCTTATGAACCATGCCTACTTCCACAATGACTTGGTGTCTGTGTATGATTCCTTTGTAACCTCAATGGAGCTGGTGATCTGCACAGGGAATCCCTGCAAGTCCCCCGAGAAAACAGTGCCAGCACTGAAATACAAATTCAAATCTTCTAAATCTAAAAGTGATTTTTTTTTTTTAGTGACAAAAAATTAATCAGTAGGAGGCTCCAGAAGCAAAAATGCTTATTCCCTGAACCCTGACTGAGCAAGCTGAGCAATCTGAGAGTGCCCAACACTGACACTCAAGCTTCTCTTCACTCGCCCCAATAAAAAAATGTCACCCCACACTCCTGGCAAGTGTTCAGCCACAAATGGCATTTGACACACATCAACTCAATCTAAGGCCTGTAGATTCATTTATGAAGCACACAATTCTCTCTTGAAAATATGAGTTCACTTCAGCAAGACAGTCATGGAACAGAAACTTTAATCCAAGGTAAGGGGTGTCATTTCGCTTGTTAGTTTGAATTTGAGAAATGTTGTGTCCTGCTCAAGAGAAAGGTGACAAAAAACATGGAAGAGGTGGAGAAGAATCTGCTGGATTCTCTACGGAAAAAATGTGCAGAATTGGTGAACTGAAAAGCAGAAAAATTTTTAAAATGTACCAACCACTGTAAGTTATCAAAGGCAGCTTCTGAACAAAAATGGAAGGACAAGGATAAGATAAAGGCAGAATGAATTTATTTATATCTCATTATTCCAGACATTCAATAATACTTCTTTGGAGAAAGCTTTATTACCCTAAAGCAGGGGAAGCTAGGATAATTTGAGATTGTTTTTTCCATTCACTACTTGTCATACACCTGCTTTAACAGGGCTGCTGTCCTTAAGAGTTGTGCATCATGTCAGCGGATATTATTTTCTTCAAGACCTCTTAAAACTATAATGGGCCAATGGATGAGTTTTTCAAAGTGCTGCTGCTGTGGCACTTGTGTCCTGCTGCTGATTGGTGTTCAGAATAACTTCGTGAAAGTGGGATTCTTTGAAATTGAAACAAAATCTTTTCATTAATACTGAGTTAAATTAAGATGTGGAAAATGTCTTTTCCCTCAACAAATGACCCTGGCTGTTACCTCCCAGACACAGGCCTGAGCTTAGACACCTTGAACTGTGCATTCATTCCTCTCTACTCCCATTCTTCATCCACTAGATATGCTGCCACGTGCCAAATCCCTACAACACATCTGCCCTCATCTTCTGAAAGGGCTTGGAGTCTCTTTTTCCCCCTTAGAACTGGTTTAACATTAGTGTAGTGGGAAGACTTTGTTTCAGAACACATCCAGTCAGCTCTCTTCAGATGGAAAAACTCAAGAAAATGCTCTGTGTCTCAGGCCAGGTTCCTTGTCCTCTGCAATACCCCTCTCTCAAAAAGGCATGGAAAATCCTGCAGCTGGGAATCAATCAGCTCTGTATCAGCATCCAATAGAGTGTGGACAGGACAAGCAGGTGCAAACATCTCCACTGGTCCATGATATGTTTGATACTATGCCCTAAATTTAAACACTTCTGATTTTATTTGCCAGTTAATTTTAGCACATTCTTTACCATTGCCCCAATGCCATCAAAGATATGGTGCAATGCTGTTTCACACATAAATGCTGGGGTGGTCACCACCTTATTTTTTGTATCCACATGAGCTTCGTAAAAAGGAGTTAAGGAAAACACAGCACTTGCAGATGCTGTTTGCAAAATGAACCAGCACTGACAAAACCTCACAGCTCCACTATCCTATAAAAACTGCCTCCAAATATGTTATACCATCCAGCTGTAAAGACAGCTGCAATCTATACTCCAAACTATGACAAGGTATTTTTGCCAGAAATACAAACACTGTATGAGACACATGTGGAAACACCCAGAAACACAGGAAAACCTAAAAAATTCACTGATGGTAGTAAAATGTCTCTGAGTACAGTCTGCAGCATTAGACTTCAGGAAAAAATTAATAATCTCAAAGAGAACTGACCAGCTGTAACTCACACCAGTTTTATGTGCAAATTCATTCAGCACTTGGTATATTACTTGGTGTCCAAGGGAGCTGACAGAACTTTAACTCCCAGTGTGTAGGTACACAGCAGTAGTTACACAACTGTGTACAGAAGAGTTTCTAATCCTGCACTGCACCACTGCCATCAGCTACCCACTGCACATTCCCACGAAAATCTATGTGGAAAAGCACAGATCCTACATGTGCTCATTCCTTTAATGAAACATTTCTAAACTGTCTCCCAATGTGGAAGTTACCAGGAAAGGATATGGTTACTTCTTTCACACAGTGCTTTGCTCCCAGCTCTTTGATGGCTCCTGCAGTCCCAGCATAAGGCCACTTGCCCCCTTCCTCTTCTTCATGGCCCACAGTTACCTCAGCACCAGAGAGCACCTTTGCTGCCAGCACTGGGGAAATGCAGCACAGGCTGCAACAGAAGAAACTGTAAGAGCAATTGTACAACAGCACTATTCCAGAACTTGCTCACAACTGACAAGATTCAGATGGACACAGCCTTGAAAATCTGAGCTACATCACAAGGTAACTTCCTCTCAGCACTTCCTCAGCTTCTCCTTTGACAAACACCTACACACACAAATCTCGAAAAATGCATTTAAAAATTAGGCTACAAATGATACAAAACAGAAAGATACTTTTTCCAGTTCCAACAACAACAGCTGCACATTTCAACAAAACACAGGTTGTCTCCATGCTCATACTTTCAAGCAAATGCCATCTAATTCACATACATACCCAATAGGTTTGCCTGCTTTGTGGAAGTCTTTCAGGACTCGCTCAACTTCTCTGTTCACCTTGCAATCCTTCCCATCAACAGCAAAGGTAGATCTGTCACAACGAGAAACTTACATAAAGCTCAGTATAAACCTAAAAACAGAGGTATTTGCCTATCTGCTGTGAAACTGGCTCCAAATGATCATCCCAAACTTAACAGCTACTAAAAAATTGGTTAAAAATACTCTGTAGGTGACCATAATGCTTTAGCCAAAATGACTCTCTTCTAAAGCTTTGGTCTGCCAGAAAGTCCCTTACTTAATAAAAACATCTTAAAATGAGAATTATCAAATCAGCTTTCTAGGATTACTGAGAAGCTGAACAGCAATCTTTTCAAAGAAAAATACGTAAGAAGAAAAGGGAAGCAACACTCGTTTCTCAAGGCCAAGAAAAAGGCATCCAGTAGCATGATAATCAGTATTCCAAATGGCTAACACTTGTTGTTTCCTCNTCAAAGAAAAATACGTAAGAAGAAAAGGGAAGCAACACTCGTTTCTCAAGGCCAAGAAAAAGGCATCCAGTAGCATGATAATCAGTATTCCAAATGGCTAACACTTGTTGTTTCCTTTTTTTTTTTTTTGAGCCAGCTGTTGTTGCATAATTATAAAGCAACAGGGGATTTTTTGGTAGGCAGAGAGGAAGAAAGAGTAATGGCAGTACAAGCACCTGAAACCATTTTACCTTCACTTCCCTCAGATCCAAAAAGAAACACCACTAGGGGGAAGGAAAAGGACTTCTTATGCATTATCTGAACTCTTGAATTCTCATCAAGATTTTTCAGAGAATTTAAAACAAGAAAACGACAAGACTTTGAAAGGAGGTATCCTTATTAATTAGGATTTACATACGTAGTAAATAAGGCCATTTATGGATTTTATTGTGTGAATCCTGGTTCACAGAATGACAGAATGATTTGTGCTGGAACGGACCTTAAAGATCATCTCATTCCAACCCCACTGCCATAAGCAGGGACAACTCCTTCTAGACCAGGTTGCTCCAAGCTCCATCCAGCCTGGCTTTGAATGCTGCCAGGCATGGGGAATCCACAGCTTCTCTGGACAATCTGTTCCAGTGCCTCACCATCCTTACAGCAAGCAGCTGCTTCTTAATATCTCATCTAAACCTACCCTCTTTCAGTTTGAAGCCATTCCCCCTTGTACTGTCACACCAGACCCTTGTAAAAAGTCTCTTCCCATCTTTTCTGCATGTTTCCTTCAGGTACTGAAAGGCTGCAATTAGATCACCCCAAAGCCTTCTCTTTGCCAGGCTGATTATGCACAGTTAATTATGAATATTTAGTTGAGGAATCTGATGCTTAGTTGGCACTCACAAGTTTTTGGCAGCTCCGAATCCCCCGGGGAATATCACAGCATCATGGTCTGCTGTAGTGAGCTTAGCCAGGCTTGAGATTTTACCACGAGCAATTCTTGCAGATTCCACTAAAACATTCCTGGAAGAAGCAGAAATAAAACAATGTGATTAATTAAGCATTTGCACACAGAGCAGTGTAAATAAAGTTTTGCAGGGGAAGAGGAGGGTGAGGAAGGGAGGAAGTCAGAACACTAGTATTTAGAGTAACTAACACTATTGATGGTTCTGAAATGCTACTGCTGGGAAACACAGGCACTGACAGACTGTACATAATCAAGTCCAGAAAACTCATGTAGTATCTTCTCTCCAAGAAAACCACCACAGCTGGCATAAAGCTACTAAATGCATTCAGCCAAGTGCTCCAAGAGCCATTACAAGCTGCTGCATCTGAAGAACACTTAACACATCACAGACTTACCTTGACTCACCTCCAGCTGGTTGCCCTTTACTGTGGTCAATGACATGCATCTGAGGGACGTCTGGAGCATACATCTGAACCTCAGCTCCCCCACGGCTCAGGTGTACCAGTACACTACAAAAACAGAGATACAACATGCAGAAAACTTTAAGGAAGAGGCTTTATCTGACTCCTAAATCTGCTGCAAATATTCCACAAACTGACTTTGAAAAATGAGGAAAAAGACACATCCTACCAAAGGAGGCAACCAGGAACAACAAAAGCTTCCTTCCTCCAAGTCCCCAGGTGTTATGGAAGAATCTCACAATTAACATAGCTATTAACATTTCATCTGGGTGACACATCTCTTACTAATTCACAGTAAGAGTTAACTCCACTTAAGCATTAACAATTCTGCTGTTAGATTTATCCCCAGGAATGGAAACTCAAGTGGTTCTGAAATTAAGTCTGTATTTAACTCTGTTGAGACTGAATCTGGAACTCTGAATTTCTATTTCTGAAGACGGTCTCTCTCAGACTCATTGTTCTGGCGTCACCACGCATGGTGCTGCATCTTTGGACAATCACTGAGTTCTACAAGAATGCAGCCTGAGCTCACCATTAGGCTGTGAGAAAACTGTCAGAAAGCTTCATCATTCACCTCTCAGGGTCATTCTGATGGCCAGAGACAGCAAAACTAAATTAAACAAATTGCTGCCATGTAATGGAGACATTTTGGAGCCCAGAGTCTCAAAAAGCAACTTACGCTGATGCCTCGTGGATTTCTGTGCCATCGTAGACACCACAGCCAGACAGGACCTGCAGTGAGAAAATAACAGAGTATTGCCGGTGACACCAAACTCCCCACAGGACCTTTCACAAGGTAAGATTTAAAAAATAGTTAACAAACAAGAATTTAAAAGCAAGCTCTTACTATGCCAGTGAACACCATGCACTGGTGTCACCACTTGACACACTGCAGAACTGGCATTTTCTATTTATAGCAACCCATCAGAGGGCTCAGAAATCACCACGATTTATTTCCTGGCTTATACATTTATACCACAGTTAATAAACTGACATGCTACCCTTAGGTATGTTTTTACTGTGCACACAGTGGGTTGTTCTGAGTGTCATTCATCTTTCTTATGAAGTGTCCACATCCATGTAAAACACTTATTCATCAAGGTGAACATCAATCAGAAGAGGGACAGAAACGCACTTTGAGGTGGCACTTAAAATAAACTATTTTACCTGCTGCTGTATTTTACCTGAGCATCTGCATCAGAGATCGACAGCTAAATCACTTTTAATGCAATAATACAATTATGCTGTATTAGCCGTACTTTTCTTTGACAATGTGGAAATAATACTTTTGTTTATACAGACCAGAGAATAAAAAGCATAAACCAGTCAGCTACCCTTCTGTGGTGGGGAATCTGACAAAGTAGAAGGAGAAAAAAAATTTTTCTTTAAAAGCCATTGTAAGAATGAAACAAAACAAAAAAAAAACCCAAATGTTTATCTAGTTCCTGAAAATATATTGATGAACTCTTTCAGGGCTTTTTGTTTGGCTCTTTGTTCTGAAAGGAAAAAAATCCAGTTAGGAAGTCAATTTCCTTTTCTCTTTTTATTAATTTTTTTTTTTTTACTACAATCTCTTCCTTCCTGGCTTTACCTTTTTTTTTTTTTTTGAAGCTTGAGGGTTTTTAAAGACAGACACATGAGCAGAAACAACTGAAAAGAAACTCACAACTGAAAAAAATCTTAGCTAGTAACGTTAAGACTTGAAGGGACTTTCAGGTCACAATACCCAGGTGTCTGCTATCATGGGTATCATTTCACGAACTATCACCATCACTTCAACAAATGAGCAAGATTCATGAATGTTCTTCTGTCCATGTTAATCCTGTTCTGATATTTAAGAGCTGCCTTTTACTTCATAACTTTTTGTTTTATCTTTCATTTAATTTAGACAGAATAAACAGACAAGCAACTGTGCTAAGGTTATGCTCTGTGAGCAACACTTTTAAAATTTTTTTGAAACTCAGTGAAACCAAAATATTGTAACATTATTATTCTAAACTCTTCTATATAGAAACTCTTCAGTTATTTCAGTACCTGTTTGATAACAAATCTGTCTTTTACCAAGTCAAAAGTTTATATCGCTAATGTCAAAAATCACATTTGTTTTCCGAGCTCTATCTAAAAAGCTGTGACTTGCTAAAATGACAGCATTCCTGTTACTTTTTAGCCATTTGGACCAGCACTCTGCCTTTTCCCAAGGCAATTCTGCCCCAAACAGATTTCTTCATGCAGGTAATGGCTTCTTATTCCTTTATGTTTAACGTTGTCTAGACTATGCAAAGCTGTCCACTGAGTTCCAAAGCTGTGTATCCATTTGGGACACCATCTACAGCCTATATTTTCCTTTGGCAATCCATAGCTCTTCCATCTCCTTGCTTTCTTCTGTATTTGTAATGTGTTTTAACACCCTTCCTGCCAAAAAGCTTAACTCAGTTTAAATATATTCTCTGCCAGTACCTCACCCGGTAACACTATAAACTATTTCAAGTTAAGTCCTCCTGGGCTGCTCAGTACAAAGGAGACATGGAGCTCCTGGAGTAGCTTCAGTGGAGGGCAGTGAGCATGAGTGAGGGACTGAGGCATCTGTTCAGCTTCAAGAAGAGATGACTGAGCAGAAACCTCATTAATGTGTACAAATATCTAAATGGGAGGCGTCAGAGGATGGACCAGGCTCTGCTTGGAGTTGCCCAGCAATGGGACAAGAGGAACCGGCACAAACTAATGCAAAGGAAGTTCCACCTGAACATGATGAACTTCACTGTGCATTGACGGAGCACTGGGACAGATAGCCCAGAGAGGGTATGGAATGCCCTTCACTGGACATATTCCAGAGCCAGATGGACACAATCGTGTGCTGTGTGCTCTGGGCTAGCCCTGCTTGAGCAGGGGAGCTGCACCTGGTGACCCGCTGTGGTCCCCTCCAGCCTGACATACCCTGTCATTCTGTGGTTCTTCCCAAATCAACTCCAGGCCAACAACAACTTCACGGATGCCAATTTTCACGTTTCCCACTCCTGGTCTGGTTTCCTCCAAGTTTCTGAACTGTAAAGCAGCCTTCTCTTCTCCAATCCACGTCTCTCCAGAGTTTCCAGCTGTCATAGCCACCAGGCGAGGCTTTCCCAGGCCGTCGCCCCGCCGAGCCCTCCCCTGCACCGGCCCCACCGCCGGAGCGACCCCGGCTGCAGGGCCGAGGGTGGCTGTGGAGAGCCAGACAGTAAAAACCAAACGCTTCTCCTCAGCGCTGTCCCGGCCCCCGCGCTCCTCCATTACTCACCACAGCGACACGGGCGGCGCGGCAGCGCCGAGCGGAGGAGTGGAAGGCAGCGAGGCCGCCGGGCACCGCTCTCCGCAGCGCGATGCACAGGGCCGAGCCCCGGGAGGTCAGCATGGCTGAGGGCGGGGAGAGCGGCGGCGGAGGAGCCGGGAAACGGGAGCGGAGGAGCCCGGAAGCGGAGCGGGTGAGGCCCACGGGAACGGCGATGGCCGCGCCCGGAGGCCGCTGCGCCCTTGGCGGCGCCCCCTGGAGGCGGGGAGGGGCCACCTCAGGGCCGGGACCCGCGGGCCTTGGTTCCCTCCCCGACCCTCATTTATCGGGAACGGCAGCGGCGGGAAGGAGACTGAGGGTAAAAAGATAACGGTGCGGAAATTACAGGGGAAAAATAAGCTAGTTGGTAGACGGCACAAAACTGGGAGGAGTTGTTGCGTCCTACGAGGGCACGGAGGGTCTGCGGGGAGACCTTGATAAATCAGAGAGATGGCAATCACCAGCTGTATGAACATTGGAAAAGTGCTGGATTCTGCTGCTGGGATGGGACAATCCTAGATGTATAGACAGACTGGGGAATGAAAGGCTTAAAAGAAAGGTAGTAAACTATCAGAGTGTCCAGAGGAGGGCAGTGAAGATGGTGAAGGCCTTGAGGAGAAGCTGTGTGGAGAACACTTGGTCTGTTCAGCCTGGAGGAGACTGAGGGGAGACCTCATCACAGTTACCTTTAATATTTATACCTCTCCTCTATTCCAACAGTGAAAAGTGACCAGGAAACAAATCCAGAAGAGCAGAATATGCTGAGAAAGTCAGTTCTGGATCATTGTTAATATTTAGAGTATCTTCATTAACAAACCCCTTTCAGCACGTGGCTTGAAAGTATTACAAGGACAGACCCAATTTCTTTGTATTCAGTTCCCCGCTCTTACTAGCTAGTTCTCTCAACAATTCACAAAAACAAAGGGAATCAAAAGTTTCAGGTTTTAATGTGTTAATAAACAACATTAAAAAAAAAAGACAAGAAAAGGCTTTCAACAAAAAAAAAGAAAAAACAAAACAAAACAAAACAAAAAAAAAAACAAAAAAAAAAACAAACAAAAAAAAAACCAAGCCATGACATTTGTAACACATTTTCTTACAGTTTAAGTTACATTATTGAGCTGATAATGTCCAAACAAATTTTCACTACAGTATCTCAAGGCTGTCAAACCTCGACACAAGTTGTAAAGCCTCATAAATTTTCTCTAATTGTTGCTGCTATAGGTCATCATTTCTCCTCAGTATTGAAATCTCATACCATTTAGAGGTTACAGAACTAAGAAAACAGTGCTCCAGAAATATGTACATATTAAATCCACGTAAAACAACATTTAAAACAAGCTGAGTCCAGTACATTTCCAATTAAGAAAATTTTTTTATCCTTTTTAAAATTCATAGTCCAGCATAGGACAAGCCTGCACTACAAAATTCACAATACTTAATGTGCAAGGCATTTTAATAAAGAATAAACTTCTTCCAGTCGTACTTCTAACTTCACTAAGAACACTTTTTGTTTTTCTTACTTGAAATCAGGAATAATTAAAAAAAAAAAAAGAAATCAGTTAATCAAGAAATCAATGCTGTCAAGTTTACAGCCAAATGGTATAGGAAATAGGCAAAGTGCCATCCATGGCGTATCCTGTATTTTCAGCACTGCCTCCCATGGAACTCCATCACACTGTTAGGAATTGATGCCACTATGAGGGCCACTCATTCTCAGTGAATACCACTGCATAAAATACTGTCTGAGGTGTTCTCTCTCTCACAAAGAGTAATTAGGAACCCAAATTATCCTTATGAGCTTCTTGCATAAGATAATCACTGTCAGAATCCAATTCTTCTTCATCTCCTGGGGTTTCCTCTGCCGGACGTTTCATGCCCCGCTGCTGTGAAATGGCCAACACGTATTTGATGTTGTAGATGTTCCACTCACAGCTGTAAAAATAAATAGGAAAATGTTGTTTTCCTCCTAAAATAAAAACAACTCTAAAAGAAGACTGTCAAAAGTTTTAACAGCACACTGTCACCCCCCAAATCACTCCAGGTTTTTGATTTGAACTTTCAAATGTAACAATACATACAGTTTTGAAACGTCTTCAAAGTGACGCTGGATGCTCTTCTGAAGGAACTGAATCACAGGGAGGAGCTGCACTGACCTTGGAAGGAGAAAACATGCAATTTGCAGTGCTGTTCATATTTACATCTGGAAATCTAGAACTTTTCTATACTCTCAAGATTTTAACAAGCATACAACCTCAATGCCAACTTTTTAAGGTAATCCTAAAGAAACAAAAGCTCTCTGCTTTTGACTCTGCCCACAATGATTACACTCAATACATTGTGAGAAATATTTTTTCTAAGGTCAAACTGCATCTCGAAGAGCTAATGTTGCTTGCTGCAGCAATGACAGTTCCTTTCAGGTACTACACAACTTTGTGAACATGGGGGAGTTAAATTGTCCTCTTCTACTTTAGCAGGAACAAAATGAGAGATTTTGTTCCAGTCTTTTCAGTAACTAAAACACTAATACCCATGTTGAAGCAAGAGAAGTTACACAATGCAGTGTTTTTTAAATTGCAGGACTCCTTCTCAAATTACCTTTCACTTAGCCCATTTTAAATTTGTAAATTTGCCTGGGTTTGTTCCTAGAAGTCTAAAAATTCTGTATTAGAGGTGGGCTGAAAATACTTCACAGACCAGGACTGTGTAGTTCTGAAGTACTCTGTAAGAAGGCAGAGTACTACCAGTTATAATCACAAACTAAGTCTGTAAAAATGTAATCAATACCTGCACATCACCTTTCAGTTACATTTAAGATGCATTAACTGTTTAAAAACACAATTGCCAAAATCTTACTATCAGTCTTGAAATCGTTATGCAGTTATTGTCTAAGCAACTCAAACAAAGTTTATCTGTTGAATTTGAAAAATATTTCCACAATATATCTTCATAAATCCAATAACGTATTCCAATTCTGTCATACACACTTTTTAGAATCTTTTTAGACCTTTAAGATCAAGTCCAAACTGTAACTTTTATCATCAGTACAGAAGTTGTAAAACTGAAGTGTTCTAACTATAGTGCATGCATTATCTAGAATGTCAGTAGATGTTAAGTAAAAGCCTTAAACTAACAGGTTTTTATTTTAATATCCTTGTCAGCATTTTGACTTTCATGGGATCTCACCTTGTTTTCAGCTTCTGTCCATGCAGCATTAGCAACTTATGAGCCCAAATAAGATAGAATTCCAGGTGACAAGAGGTCTCAAATGCAGAGGCCAGGAACTCCAGTAACTTCTCCACATACAGGTCTGGCAGTGATGAGCAGACAACATCAACTGTGCAAAAAGGAAAAAAAAAGCCCATGAACATTGAATAAAGATGAGTTACTATTTGGAATAACATGAGAGAGACCACAGGAAAGCATAAGGGGAAGGAGAAGAAAGCAGCATTTTGGCAAGTGGTGGGTATTTAGTGCTGTATTTCAGGGTACAGTACCACAATCTCTCAGGGGACAAATGTTGCTTCTTTGGGCCTTCCCAACACTACTGTATTTAAAAGCAAGAAATCAGCTCCTCCAAGTTCTTCCTCCTAGCAGAGTACTCTCCTCAACAGCTCTCCTTCAGAATTTTTACTTCCACCCTTTCCTCCTCTTTTTTAAAGTAACAGACTTTATTGTTGCTGCTCCTGACTTCACCCACATTTCTATATTCAGTGGAACTAGTTATGCACAACAATCAGAGACAGTGATACTTGAAAAGACAGCAAAGTCACCTGACCAATAGGAAATGTCTGCTGTTAGCAACTGCAAAGCACAAAGAAACACAATTTAGAAGCATCCAAAATAATCTCACATGTAACTAAATGACCTCATTAAATATAATCCACTCTCAAACCCAGCTTTTGCTTAAGAAACAGGCACGCAATCATTCTGTTAACAGTGGATTACAACAGCCTCTCCTCAGTTGTACTCTGGCCTTCCAATCATTTTCTAAGCTCTCCACCAGATGTTCTGGAGTATCAGTGTCTTTTCTTGTGCTGTCAGTCCCAGAACCAGGCACAGTACTCCTGATGTGGTGCCACAAGTGGTCAACAGACAAGATTCACTACTTTCCTCAAACTGCTGATTACATCCTTGTTACTGATTAATGGTCTTCATCACACAGGCACAGTACTAAGTCAGCTTAAACTTGATGTGCCCCTCCAACATCACTGCTTCCGAAGACACGACATCCAAAAACTCTGCCTGCACATCTAGACCTGACAAATTCCATGCTGAAAAGTCACTAAATGAGCATGAAGTAGATTGGTAAAATTAAAACATAAATTAACATTAAAAAGTCTACCTTTACACCTCAACTTATTTTGGCTTGCACATGTCTGTTTTACAGCTAGCTCAGCCCAGTTTCATGGCAGATCCACTCACCTTCACTGCTAGGGACACCCTCTATGACCTCCTGAATTAATTTCTTTTCATTCAGCTTGAAGGCCATGACGATAGCCATAGTGTATTCCTTCTGACTCAGTGTTTTGCGTATATTGCTGGGTGTGACATCAATATCCAGCTCAAAAGGATCAAAAATTAGCCCAGAGTCCAGTGAATAGAGCAGGAGACCCTCTGTGGTGGTGGCTGCCCAGCTTCGTCCTAGAAGAGAAATAACAATATTTAATAACAAAAAAGGGTGTTCTAGAATGGAAACAGAAGAGTAATGACAATCCTCCAGTACTCTATTCTTTTGCACATTTTATATGGAATACAAAAATTTCCTAAATTAATTGTTGATACTAACCTGTAGGACAGAATCGCACACAAGTCACCCTTATTTCTGGTTTAAAGTGTCGATAGCTCATGTCACCTAAAAGAGAAATTGAGAAGTGATTTAACATATTCACCAGAAGTTCACAGTCTAGTTATCAACTCTCACTATGTTGTTACCATTAAATAATGAGCAGCATAGTAAAACCTGGCAGAATTAAAGACTGGATAAGGAAGGCACAGTCCATGTCCAAGAGATCCTACAGCTTAAGTGGTGGGACCGAATTTTGTAATCCTGACGTTAAAAGTCATCAAGTCAAACCCTTCTTATCTGTGTCAAAGGTTCTGATGCACATAAAAGTAGAAACAAGAGAGCAAAGCCAAAGCCATACCTCTTTTTACTCCAGGAAGAGGGATGGCAACACCTTCGTCACCTCCACCCCCTTCATCAATCAGAGCCATGCTGCCAAATTCAGTCATTTTTCTCCGATCTAAGTACTCCTGGAAAAACACACAAGTTCCATTCACTGCACTGAACCTCTTCTCAAACAGCAGAGCTCAGTTTGGACAGTGATTTCACATTATTATAACTTTGTTCTACTCCAGAAATGCACTGTTTGCTTCCTCAGCTACAGCCCTACTCTTTCTGTCCTGCAGATTCCGTAACTGCACTGCGCCAATGCAAAAGCTGTGTGGCCAGAACACTGCAAAGAGATTTTAGGGACCTCCCTGGCCCCCATTTCTAAATACCCATCCCCTCCAGGATTCTGTTTGAGCTGGTTCACTTTCTTTCAAGCCAGAGGTTGAGCTATACCAGCTCATAAACCACTGCTGACAAAGAAGGATACTTGAAGCACAGTCAGCTAGAGCCTGACACGAACAATGGAACAAAAAGTCATGCTTCCTGGTAAGGGGATGGTGAAAAGGGTTACTGCAATTTTTTTCCTTCTGATGTTTTTCATCATTCACTCTAGTTTTGAAGGAATTTAATCTGGCATTTGGCAATATTCAGAAACAGAGTTTATAAAGGTCAGTGATGTTGTTCAGTGTCCACAAAAAAAATTCCTTCATTTCTTTGCTAACACAAACTGACACCCGGGGAGTTAGCTTAGTACAAAATGTTGGTAATTTAAATTTTCACTTTTATTTTAAGTCTAGTGCCAACTAACTTAGTATGCTTGAGAGTTCTGCCCATTCAATACAAGCATACTACAAATCTAGCAAGAGTTTCAGGAATTAGTTCTGTTCCAAGAAGAATATTTCCTTCCCCCTCTCCTGCACAAAAATAAACCCATTCTTAAAAAAACCATTAATGAATCACTCTTAGTGAGATGTTATACCAAAACCAAAGTCTTGTGGGGTTGAGGAAATGAAAAAAAGACTCCTGTGCTCACATACCTCCATTGCATCTAAAGAATGGTTGCATGAAATTTCAAATTTTTTCATAAGAATCTGTTCCTTGACATTATATATACAGACAAATTTTGACAATCCACCTGCCAGAATAGATTGACCATCTGCTGAGTAGCAGAGAGTTGTAAAAGATCTGGTAAAGAAAAAGAGAAAGCAGTTTAATTTCACTGTCACATCTGAGCTAAAAGACATGAGTACAATGTGAAGACTCAGAAAATAACCACTCCATGGAAAAAGTGGAGATTCACACAGTATGTACTTCACACACAAATATACTAGAAAGCATTTGGTGCTTTACCATGAAACACAGTGTAGAACTTCAACAGCTTTTTGAAATACTTCCATACTTCTGAATCTGAGTCACAGCTCAGTCAATGAGCTCTCAACTACACCATGCACAACACAAAAAAACAGAAGAGCTACAGAAAAACCAATGCCATGGCATGTTTGAAAGAATGAATGAGAGCTCACCCACAAAAAATACTGCTTTTTTCCAATAACTTTTTTCCCAGAAAGTTATTGTTTCTTTTTTTAAATTGTTTTGACTGGAAGCAATATGAAAAAAAGGGGGGGGAAAGAGAAGAATAAAACATTTCTCTGATATACTTTCTGAGAGCATACAAATTCAACTTGCCTTTAAACATTACTTCACATGCATAGCAACAGGTAATAAACCCCATACTTCAATTACCTTCTTTAAAAAACATAATAGTTTTTACATACTAATGGTTGTATGCTAGTATTTTTGTAGGAAGTTATCTACCAAAAACCCAACCTATAGCAAATTAACCACTTGGCCTGAGAAGTTAATATTATGTTGACAACCCCAGTCCATAACTGGTAAGAAAGAACATGTGCTTGGAATGATGCTGATCAGTGAAAGAACACACCCAACTACAAAAGGGAGGCATCTAAGTATCAGGCAGTCTTTTAAAATCCAGCTTCAGAATCAGAAATATCTGAACAGCAGATGCAGTCTGAAATCTTCATGTAGAAAACAAACGGAAAAACAACTCAAAAGCAACCCAGCGTGGCACCCTCTTGTCACTGCAGCCCCCTGGACGTACTTGCCCTTGGCTGCCTGCTTGGCTGTTATTTTATCCAGCTCCTTCCTCCCCATCTGGAGATCGTGCCTGCCCTCAATGGAGCCAGTCTGCACTGCGTTTTCATGGTCCCAAAATGTGATCTGGCCATTCAAAGCAGCAACTGCCAGCTCCTTGCCATCAGGACGGAAGGCAACAACAAGAACTGTGAAGAATTTAGTAACAGTTAAAAACGCAGTCAGATGCTTTTCTAAGAAAATACCCTTAATTTTTCTAGAATCTTGTCTCAGCTATTAGAAAAAGTTGAAAAAGTATGACTGCACTTTTTCCTGTGGCCAACATACAGATATTTAGCTAATTATAAAGCTGAGCTAGAATTAAATTGAAATATTTATTTCACTGTTAACCAAGTACAACATGAACTTTTGATTTCCATTTCTATTAATGAATCTTTCTGTATTTGATATGTTCTGTTGTTATTAACATATTTTACATAGTATTTCTATATTTGATGGAAGATGAGAAATGAAACAAGAATTACCATCTGAGTTCATTATTAATGTCTCCTTAGTTCTCCAGCTGTCCAACATATCCCATAATTTGACAGTCTTATCCCAAGAGGCACTGGCTAGAACACACTTCATGGGATTAAAAGACAAGTTGCTGATGGGACCTTCATGACCTGCTAAGACCTAAGAAGAGAAGAAAAAGTAACCTGGAATTAAGTGAAAAAAACTGAAATCTGTGTAGTCTGCATTCAGGAAACTCCAGAGATAGCCAATAAAACTTGTCCACACATGCTTGAGATCACTTTGGACACACAGCATGATACACACCAGTGACTCTCAACTTTTTATTTTCACAGGTTTTTAAAAACTTCCCTGAAGTGCTACCACTATATAGGCATCTACAACCACTCCTATGGACACACTTTAGGAATGCAGTGTGCCATTTTCCTCCCTCCTTTCAAAACAATCAGACCAACTGTGAAAAACCATGTCACTGCTCTGAGAATTCAGTATCTCCTGCAGCTGGTAACACTTCAGAATAAAAACAAAAATAAAAACTGAGAATAAGAGTAACAGAAATTTTCATTTCATGGAAATCCTACTCCTTTCTTTCCATGGAAAGAAACTAAACTCAGAACTCTGGAGATCCATTCAAGTATATCGTGAGTTACTGAAGTGATCTGTATTCCATGGCTGTGCCAAATTAAATATGTGAATCACTGAGCTCTTCTACTTGTACAAGATGTACAGGAATGCTTAAGAATTGAACAAATAATTGAAAAACCATGCCTCTGCTCTGCTCCAGCAAAACCCTTCACAAAATCTGTATCAGTCTTAATACAGCAACTGCAATTTCTTCATGACCTGCAGAAAGTATGTGGAAAAGAACATCTCTGAACAAGGAGGGAAAGACTCTCGTGCCCATGTGTTAGCTCAGCAATGCTGGTGTTACTTCATCACTAGAAAGAGCTCATTACTCAAAAATTTTAAAAACTATTTCCCACACAAATTCATGCTGATCTCCACACAATAATTAACAAAAAATGCTGAGAGCAACACAGTGCAGCTCTAGTTTTGACAATAACGAAACACTTCATGTTGTATTGAAACCCCCTGACTAATCCCAAAGTTGCTGAGTATCACCCCACTCCACACAGTGTTAAATTCAAGCCCTCCCAACACTGTTGGTCCTTACATCCAGCAGCCTCCCACTCTGCATTGACCAGATGAATATTTCAAAGGAATCCTGGGAACCAGCTGCCACAATCTCACCACTGGAGTCCACAGCTAAACAGGAGAACTGACTTGGTCGTGGAGACGTAAAGGTACGGAAATTCCGGTACCTGTTGAAGAGACATTATGAGAACATTTTAGGTAGATTTAAATGTGTGTTTAACAAATTTATTTACAAAAGGAGTTCATTTGTTTTGCAAAGACTTCTAAGCTATGTACAGAAAAAAACATTGTTTGAATAAAATTAGATGTGATGCCTCAGCATGATGACAAGATTCAAAAGAAGTATGAAAAACTGCAGAAGTAGGAGACAGAAATACTCTAAGGAGCTCTCTTCTATTAAATAGCACATGTCAATTTCTTAGAAACACGGGCTTGTTTGCACACCTAGTTCTGCAAACAGCTGTATTATGCTATGGAAAGTGTTGTTAGGCAACCGCCTTCTCCCCATTTGAGTAAAGCCAGACAATGATCTTCCTGGATTTCCAGCTTCTCTGAGGAAAGTTCTTCCAGAATTTTCTGGATGGAGTAACAGCATTCCTAATTGCTACCTAAATTTAAATCCAAGGCTGAACCAAAAACCAGTAAGGCAGTGCTGCTCACTTTTATGAGACTTCAAACAAGCAATCAGCAGTTTGCTGTATTTTGGGGGGAGGGTGAAAGACGAGGATTAAATGAGACACAAAAGCTTTCAAGCAAAGAGTTACCTGTGCAGATCAAAGGCACGCACTGTTCCATCGAGGGAAGCACTCAGAACCACATAACCAGTGGAAGTGAAAGTTACAGCAGTTACACCACTGTTGTGTTCTGTAAAGGTGACAAAACAAAAGCTGCTTGAAGTGTTCCACACTTTCACCTGCAGGACAGACAAGAAAAAGACTTCTTAGAATCTCCATCATCACTAAAGAGTAAAATAAGGGTAAGGCAGCAGCAGAGTAAAGAAAACCTAATTCTAGAACTCTGCAACAGCATAAAAGACTTCCAGTAATAGCAGTCAAGAGGCCACATATTATCATTAAACCTCTTGAGACAATTTTGCAACATAAAAAACTAAGTGGAGATAGACACAAACAAATGTGAAACAAAGTTAATTTTAAAGGGAAGTAACACTGTGCGAGCATCTTGAGCTTCCAAGCTTATACTGTCAAATAAGGCAGGTGTGAAATTCAAAACCAACTCTAAAGCCATTACAGAAGTTACAACTGAGATGATATTTGAGTTGTTTCTTTGGTGTTTTTTTGGTTGTTTTGTTGTTTGTTTTTTTTTTCCTGAACAAAAATGTTATGCATTTAGCTTTCTTCAGTTTGAGACTTCTGGGTTTTGGCCAATTTTCATCCTGAATGGCAGAAGCCATGAAGTGGCAGACCTTTTTCTGACATTTATAAGTTTTGACAGGAAATCAGCTACTACTGTTGTCCCCTTTACGTGCCAAGACATTGTGGCAAAACATTGTTTAAAATAAAAGCACCTGTACACACAGCCTATCATTTCAATGCAAGTAATCCACAAGAAGTTATTTTTCCTTTAAATAACAAGCTTCTGGAACAGTACATTTAACAAAAAAAAATGTACTTTTATAAATAATTTGAAAATTATTTCAAATCAAAAACAATTATTAAAAGGGCAAGAAGTTGGGTGGCTGAAGTTCATTCAACTCAAAATATCACGGAACCATACATAAATTAACACTTAATGAATTAGGTATTTTTGTGTTCATGGTGACTGGATCTATAATAATTTAAAAATCACCTGCTAGAAAGCATAAGTGACGTGATTAGCAGACACAGGTAGAAACAAAGCAAAATATATATGCTCTAGAGAGAAAAATCTAAACATTTAAGGGAAGAAAGGAAAAAATTCATGACTTTATAGTAAGACAAATATGTAGCAATTACAGTATCAGACCCTTCTACACAAAATGGGAAGTCAGGCAGCTTAGTACATTATCAAAAGTTCTCATTCCAGCAATATTGCCTCACGTACTTTGCCATCCTCCCCTCCAGTTACTATGTACTGTCCATCTGGAGAATATGCCAAGGAAACCATGCTGTTGAAATGGCCCTGCTGCTTCAGCACGTAGGACTCGCTCTGCCATTCCCACACCAGGAGCTGACCCAAACCTGTAAGCACAGCAGGATTAACCACAACCATGAGCACAACGACCCTGCAAATGCAAGCCACAAAACACACAGTGGCAAGCAATGTTAAAGAAAAAACAAAGGTTGATGCAGGCAGGTTGAATTCTGCATCTTTCAGTCCTAATAAGAGCTTTTTCCTTTTATAATTTTAAGGTAATTACCCCAAAAATTTCCTCCATGGGCTGCTACTTCGAACAATGTTCTCAATATTACAGCAGCAATGCTATCAAACAGTTGATAAATGAGCTGGAAAGGAAAGCAGGGCTGCATATAAGATTAAAATTTTGAGTTTCATGCAAACCATTATGGGTAGGGTGGGAATGCTGGAACATCCAGGCAGGTTTGTAAAATGCCACAGGTATCATGTCAAAGGAAGAGAGAAGAACCCAGAACGAAAGCAGAAATTAACTACAAGGGATCTGGACTCTCCCTAACTCCATTAGAGCTTTCCTATATAAAATATGTATTTTTTCCAGTATCAGCAAAATACTTTCCTGCATCATCAGAATTCTGTGAGAGATTAATTAGTGATATCTGCATTACTATATCCCTAGACTCCACAGATATGAGACTAGCAATTATTTAACATCTGGAGTCAAAACTAGCTAGAGGAATTTGGGCCTCATGCCCACCACATTCCTTATTTTTCCCATGAATACAGACTAAAAAACACTGACAAACCTGAACATCCAAAAGCAATCCAGTCACCAGTGCAGTTGATAGAAATAGAAGCTATCCTTTGGTCTGAAATACTGAAGTAAGAGAATTAACCAATAAACAAACTTGTGTGACAAAACCTCAAGTCTAATATTTATTAGCACTGTTCAACCAAGTTGTTTGATTGTTTTACTGAACTTCTGTACCACTGAAACATCAAAAACCACCAAGTTCATTCCTTTGTTCCACTCCAAACCATTAAACATCCCTTACTCAGAATGAAGACAGACTATCTGCATCCCAAAGATGTACTTGCCAACAGAGAGTAAAACTCCCCAAGTTTAAGAAAATAAAAAGGGAGGTTTTTGTACATGGAAATTGTTTAGTTGGCATCCTACAGCTATGGAAAAGAATCTGATTGGATTTCTCAACTTAGACACAATTTACAGATAATTTTACATATGCAGAACTTTCCAGCTAATATTTTCTACAAAGAAACTGAAAATATTAAAATGGGCAGAGTTAAAGAAGTCTATAGCCAACAACCAGGAACTCCTGAGCAGTTTCCTTATTTAGACCTCACTTTTCCAAAAGAAGGAGTGGAATTATATGGTATTTATTACATACATTTATGATTCTGCCTTTCTAGAAATTATAGTATTAAATAGATAGTCATGTTTTAAGATTTTTGTGCTCTTTTTATGCATCCTTCACTGCTTAACATGATGCGTTCTCAATCGAACAAACATGAAACCCCCACAAAAAAATCTATTCCCTTCCCCCACAAAAACCAGACCAAATACAGTGACAACCCCATACCTCACCTCAAGGAATGGATCAGATTGAACTCTGGAAGCTCATGGAGGTGAAAGATTCCAGAGGCAAATCCAGTGACTAAAAGGTGTGTTTTCTTGTGATAGGCAGCAGCTGTCAGGTTATTAAAATCTCCCTCTTTATTGAAAAAATACCTGGCACCCAAGAAACAAGAAAAAAGGTGAATGTTAAAGAACAGTGTGTTGTTAGAGCTGCATCTCCAAGCAGCTCACCAAAGAGGCTGATGAGCCACCTTTATGTCATCTCCTGAAGTCAACCAACCCTTTCTGGCAAGAAATCAAAGCCTCAAGACTTAAAGAGGGTACTGGAATAAAGATCCCATTTAGACTTTCTGAGTTCCAAACAATAGCACGCCACAAGCCAGTATATCTTATATTGTTAAAATTACACTTGTTATTCTGAAGGTGAAAGCTAGTGCCCATCATATAATCAAGGTAGGACAGACAGGAGTTCTACCAGAACTACTTAAAATGGGATCTGCAGTAAATTTCTAAATCCTGGGCAGCTCTACACTGCTTTGAATAAGTTATAACAGAAGAAAAAAAAAGCCCAGTACAATAAATCCCCATTACAACTTTGATTTTTAATCACTGAAAACCACTTACTTTGCAACACGTGAATATTTAACTTTATTTCTAGTCTCTTGTTCACTTGGATCAGCTTTCCCATGAATTTCTTCACCCTTTGGCTCTTCAAGCAGCTCTTCATCATCTTCTGCTGCCTTCTTTGCTGCATCTTTAGGGGGCATGGGCTTCAAACCATCCAGCTCAGTGTCACACTGCCACACACACAGAGCTGCATCCTGGCTAATTGTGTACAGCTAGAATACAAATACACAAATTATTATTGTCCAATACCCATGCTCTGTGCTCTGCAAAAATATGGAAATGGACTTACAGAAGGGTTAGCACGTGTGCATTCTATTCTCAGGATAGAATCCAAATTGCCTTGAACTGGGAGTTTTACTTGTCCTGAGAACTGATGAATTATTTTGCCTGCCCCCAGAAAAATTTTGCAAGGACCAAAGGCAACTTGATTATCAGTCAGCATTACAGCTAAGCTAAATCATTTTTTCATATTTAAAGCTATAATGTTTTGGGGGAACAAATTTGAACACATAATTATGGCAGAGCAATCAAGAGACACTTCTGTATGTTCTAAATTCTGAGATATTGTCAAAATAGTCACCTACAGGTAAGATTCTGTTTCCACTATTTTAATGTTAAAATTCAAGCGTGTTGTGTGATCATACGTACATCTAGGCTGTTCTCCTCAAAAAAGCAGGCAACTATGACATCCTTATGGCCTCCAAGAGAGTAGTAGATCAAGTTTTCCCATCGTTCTGCTCCAAACACCCACGTGGACATGTCCTTGCTCCCCACTGCAAAGCACCTGCAAAAGAAAAGGCAACTCCAATTAGAACACTGGACTGCAAAACCCTTCACGGGGTGGAGAATGTTCTGAGCTCAAATCCACCAGCCACCACAGAGTTGCAAGCTGAGGGTGGAGACTGTAGCAGAGGTAGAAGGGGTTAAAACACATTCAAAAGGTCAACCGTGCTCACATTCCTAAGGTATGTTCCTTTTATGAATTACTGTGCATTTTCAAGCAAGAATCCACTGTTGATTCCCAACACGTACATTTTTTATACTTTCTGGTCTGCCCACTTGTATTTTTTAATTAAAAACAGATTTTTTAAAGCTAGTACAATACTTCAGAGGAAATAAAATGGGACTGCAATATGCATTCAAACATTAACATGTGCAAGCAGATAGTGCTTCAGTTTAACAACTCACTTGGAATCATCAGTCCAGTCAATGCAAGTTGTTTCATCATATGGGCCATAGTAGGTTTTGTCCAGAACAAATGCATTAAATTCTCTCTTCTTCCCAGGAGCATGGTACAGGTAAGCAAGATTGTCTTTTGTAACCACAAACTTCCTGGCATAAGTGGGGAGAAAAGACATAATTTCACACAAAGCTGATAAAGCAAACAACTGTTCAGTACAGACTGCAATACAATTAAACAATACAATAATAAAGAGGTTCCTGCACTATTGAAACAATAAAAATGGATTGCTTTTCAACTAAAACCAAAGTATTTGCAGATTGATATTATCCCCCAACTTAAGCATTATAAAAGAGAAAACCTTCAGTAAATATCACTGATGTTGAATAACGAAATTCTTATTCTCAAAGTCTCAAAATAGAAGGAAATGTTCAAACACTCAAAGGACGATATTCTATTTCCAAGGCTTTGCTTTCCTTCTTTTCTTCCCCTCTCACTTTTACAAAATGACCCTGATCAGCTCAAAACCTCCCCTCACTCATAAATAGGAAACATTCCCAGTTTGGTTAGGATATCTTCAAAATCACAACTAGTTTATGGTGCAATTCCTGCTGTTTGGTTCTAAAGCATGCACTCTTTACTTACTTGCCATCAGGAGAAAAGCTGACACTGTGAACTGGCTTGTGAAAATAAAACTGATGTATCACACATTTCCCAATCAAACTCACAAGCAAGGCAGCTCCCTCTGTAAGGGCAGAAAAAAAGGAACATGAGAATAACTGAGTTCCCAAAGAAATCATAAGCGTAGCAAACCCTCTTTTCTTAAAGAGGAGGGAAAGCTTTTCCAGACAGTGTGCTTAATATTATTAAATAAGAAAATACAATCCAAATTATAAGACACTATCCGATTTCTGTAAACAAGTTATTTTTAAGTTCAGTAGATAAAGATACTTTCCCCAAAAATTCTAACATAATTTTTAAAGCAGAGCACTTCTAATTGTGTTAAGGTTGAATAGCTAACAATACAGATTTCCTCCTCTCAAGGCTGCATTTTTACTGAATTCTTTTACAAAACAGATGTCTCTTTGTGCGAGTACCTTCATCAATCAGAATGGCAAGGCTTCCATCTGGAGAGAGCCCCACGCACACAATATTGAGCCGTGTCGCCAACGGCAACGTCTCACACTTGTTACTGCAACAAAAACACAGAAGAGTGAAAAGGGAACAGGAATGCAGGAAGAACATCTTCGGTGTCAATGAAATATGGTTTGATACCTTTGTTAAGACCACAGACACAATTTGGATGCAAAGCCCCCACAACTTTCCTTAGCTGTCACATGAACACCAACCACGTGGGTTGTTCTGTGCGGGGGCAGGAGTTGAATTCCATCATCGTTCCAGTGCAGGATGGTCTGGAATTCTACATAAGAGTCAGGCTCCTGACTGGAATGCAGGCACAGGGAGCATCGGTCACAACTCTGGCACACGGGAAAGGCTGATGATGCTCTAAGTTTTGTTATATACAAGACAGAAACACACAAAAAACCCCCATACAACTAAATCAAACACAAATCTATTTCTTCCCTTTTTCTCCCCTCTGAAATACACCTTTACGTAATTCGTCTGCTATTCGCCACATGGGTGTACCCGCACAACACCGTGACAGGTATTCCACTAGGCAGGCTTCTACCTTCTAATGCCAAAGCAGACGCTTTCCAGGGTATTTTGGCAGGCCGAGCATCCCGGCGAGCCCCATGGGTCGGGCTCCACAACCTCCCTAGAGTTTTATTCCCCCCAAACCCCGGCGCTGGCAGCGCCAGGCCCTTCCGCGCCCCTCGCCGCTCTCTCACTTCTTGAGGTCGAAGAGGGAGATCCTGTTGCCGACGGGGCTGAGCAGGGAGTTGCCATCGCGGGTGAAGCTGAGGTTGCCGCGGCGGTACACGGTGCCCAACAGGCCGGAGAACTGCGGGGGCAGGAAGGGGCAGGGTTAGAGGGGCTGAGGAGATGGGGCTCGGGGGAGATGTTGCCGGGGATCGGGAGAGACGATGGGGAGATGATGCCGGGGACCGGGGGCTGCCCCCTGCCCGCGCTCACCCGGTACGCGAAGCGCATGGCGGCCACACGTGGGGAGCGCGGCCGCGGAACTGCGGCGCTGAGGGGCGGGCGCTGGGCCGCGGTCCCGCACATGCGCCCGGGGCCAGGGCGGGAACGACGGGAATGAAGGGAAGGTTTCGGAAAGGAAAGGAAAGGAGAGGAAAGGGAAGGAGAGGAAAGGAAAGGAAAGGAAAGGAAAGGAAAGGAAAGGAAAGGAAAGGAAAGGAAAGGAAAGGAAAGGAAAGGAAAGGAAAGGAAAGGAAAGGAAAGGAAAGGAAAGGAAAGGAAAGGAAAGGAAAGGGAGCGGAGCTGTCACAGACTGTCACTCCCGGGGGGTGGCACCTCTCCCTGTCCCCTTCCCCATCCACGGGCCCACCGCCGGCCGCTCCCGGCCCTCCCCGGCACCCGCCACGAGCCAGGGGAACTGTGGTTCTTTTTAGTAAATATGTAACGGTATTTGCACTTCTTAGTAAATGCCTTGCGGTGACTGCGGGAGCTGGGCTTGTTTAGTCTGGAGGAGAGAGGGCTGAGAGATCTCATCAATCCGTATAAATAGATCCCAGGCCGGTGTCAGATGGTGCCAGACTCTTTTCAGTGGTACCCAGCGACAGGATGAGGAGCAGTGGCCATAAAATAAAACACAAGAAGCTGCACCTCAACACAAGGAAGAATTTCTTTATGTTGAGGGTGGCAGAGCTCTGGAACAGCTGCCCAGGAAGGGTGTGGAGTCTCCCTCTCTGGAGACATTCCCGACCCACCTGGCTGTGTTCTGTGTCACTGCTCTGGGTGGCCCTGCCTTGGCAGGGGGCTGGACTGGATGGTCTCCACAGGTCACTCCAGCCCTGAATATTCTGTGATTCTGTAATTAGAGTGGAACAACACTGAATGCCCAGGGTATAGATGTGGGAGGTTTGTTTTTTAAAGCAGTTTAATTGCAGTGGAGAGGATGTTGGTGGCCTGTTTGATTCTTTTCAATAAAAGTGTAAAAATATCACAAAGAAAATACATAAGGAAAAGAAAGAAAGGGAAGGAATGGGTAGGAGTAGATAATGGAAACATAACACCACCCATGGATCTAGTGATGAGACGTGAGTGTTGTCATTTCGATGTCCCTTGGTCAGAGAGATGGTCACAGTCTCGATCCTTTGGGGCTGGGAGCCCACAGAACAAAAAATTCCTCGGGTTATGTACGTTCAGATTAGCATTGGAACACCCAGATGCCTCCCCAGGAAGGGAATTCTCATGCCTGATGCAAGACTGGAGCATGCACCACCTGCTGAGGGAGAGTTCCAAAAGGTGTCAAGGGCTGCCTTGGGGTCCTTGGTGGTCTCAATCCCCCTCTCTTGGTCTTGCCTGCTCCATGACCCCACTTCAGCACCCACACTGGGGGTTGTATGGCCACCATGGACCTGAACAGCAACACTGGCACCAGAAAGATGCTGCCCTATCCTTTTATTTCCCATTCGAATGGTTACTGGTGTTTGAGGCACAGCAATCCATTAAACCCTTACTGTCTACGCTCCTTCTGCTGGGTCCCTGGATAATCACTCACAGGTGTTAAAGTAGTCTTGCAAAATGTGGAATACGTCAAAATTAACTTTAAGTCGGGATGTTCTTTGGTGGTTGTATACTTTCAAGCCTAATCATCAAGGAAGGATAATTAATCAGTGGCACAGAGAGCAGCGTCCCTTTGTTATGGATATCCTGGAACTAATGAGCTTTAAGGATGCAGTAAATCAAGACGTGAATGTATGTTTTATGGATATTTGGCAAAAGACTCAGGTCCAGGTATCCTGTAACTGAGCTATCTCCATTATAATACTAAAAGTCAGACCTACAGGGCAAAAAGACCCTGCCCGGGTGAAGACCCTTCCCTGGAGGATGCACAGAAATCAACTGTGTGGAATACACAACTCGTGTGGAAATTATTAACCATTCATAATAGAAGGCCTGTACCTGGGAGGTTGCCAACACTGAATTTCTGTGTATAAGTAACAGCAGGAAAAGTCTGGAGGGGTTTGCTGGGTTTGTGGAATACTGTGGAGCCTCCAGGCTTGTGCAACTCTGAAATAAATAAATAATCAACGTCTCCTTCGAGTGTGTAATTGCACATCAGGTAACAAATCTGATTTTTGCAGACAAAAGCAGCTTTGGTTAAAATAGATGAAACAGTCACTCCTCCATACCAAAGAGAACTCACAGCAGTGGAGAAGTTGATTTCTTTTTAAAACATGTATATTTAGAACTGTAACGCTTACCATTTCATTAAACAATCGTAGTACAATGTGTTTAATCTAACAGTATATTACAGAACAATGTGAAAAATGATTTAATAGCAAACCATGAAAATGGAATTAATAATACCTGCAGTGTCAAAGTCACTAACTTGTTACCTTTTCCAGTCAAAGAATCCCAGCAGTCATTCACACTAAATGATGCTTTGGGTTTTATCCAAAATAAAATAGTATGATTTCCACAGAGAAAGGGCATTCCTTCACAGAAAGAAGATGCATAATAAGAACATTTTCAGCTAGCAGGTCTACTTTATACATCTATTTAGAATTTTTAAATTAAAAATAAAATTAAAGTAAAATGTTTAGACCAGTGCAGGGTGCCTATCCATTTTTCAACTTATTTGTGGTTCTTTTTGGAAAGAGGGTTTGTTTTTTATTTCCCCTTAGCAGTTTAGCAGAAGAAAAGAAAATAGTAACAATGAATTTGTCTAATGAGCAGCTCCTCACTTTAATTTTGCTGACAAGCATTTGACGTGGGACTGTTTCCTCTGTGGAGTCTGTTGACAATGCACCATTATAGATCTGCAAGTAGAAAAGGTCATTCTCACATTAAATGCACAAGTTTCAATATCAGAAGCAGGACATCAGAAGAAGTTGTAATTTTTCCAGTCACAGGTGAATTTGCAACATTCACAAAAATTACACTTTTTTTTTTACACATTTTTTGTATTTACATTTCAGATATAAATAATGGAATTCTTTAAGTTACATGTTTTAACTTTGCTTCACGATTATTCTACATCTGCAAGCTTTCCTGTATCAAACCAACCTCCTTCTTTCATCATGAATGCACAAGTCTGGCCTCTAATCAGTAATAATTACACTAAGCCTTTATGATGAAAGGTTGACTGTTCAAGTATCACATCATACTGAAATTTTTGCCCCAACTTAAAAATTGGGGCAGCAAACCAAGCCACTTGGAAATGGTAAGAAAAGAAATTAATCTGGGAACTCAATAAGCCAAATAATTTATTATTAAATTCTATCAATATCTTTCTTTGGTAAGAAATATGCAAGAGGATAACCCAAAGCCCTCCCCCCCCCAAAAAAAATCATATAATATGTGACATCACAGTGTCTACTCTGTGAAGGAGAAAGCCTCAGAAAATTAAGGAATTTTGTTCAGTTAAGATTGTTTATAGCAGTAGCTCTTCCATGCATCTAAGTATGCAAATGATGGAAGTTTAATATAAAATTGCAATTGCAGGAATTAACAATGATCAAACAAACAAACAAAATAAAACCAAACCAGAAAAGCAACTGTTACACCAGTGAATGTGTTGTTGTATGCTCTGTTATATTTCTGGCACATGTGTGGAAAAGCCTGTAAATTATTACATAAAAATTCAAGATTTGGATAATTATCCAACTCTACATTCTAAAATATGTAGGAAGCATGAAACAAATCTCTCAGCTGCCAGACAAAAATAAAGAAGTGGTCCAAAGATTTGTATTTTTTGCTTTTTGTTGCCCTGTGTTGGTTGTTGTGATGCAGGGATGTGACTGCAGGGACAAAAACCCAATAGCTGACACAAAACATACTAAAGTGGCAATATAAACTAGCTGACACAAGCCTCACTGTACATTTAAATTGATACAATTGTCTGGTGCTTCCATGGCCAGTACACGCCGAGTGCCACAGGTCTCCTTGGAGTTAATGTTGCAATGAAGACTGAGCAGGTCATTATCCCATAAAGTGCTTTCATATCCAGTTCCTAACGGGTTCCTGGTCTCCACTCCGAGTTGTCACGTGACATTGACCTCCAGAACGTGGTCGTCCTTGCTGGGAATGACAAGGATTTGCATCCCTGTGCTGCTGTTGAAGACCTGGCCCGGGGAGAAGGGCTGGAGCCGGGGCATGGGCAGACCCTTGTGCTCCCCGCTGGCTGTGGAATGCAGGCTCCCCCTGCTCCTGATGCTGCTGCTGTCAGCCTGCTCATCCACATTCTTGTCCACAGACAGGTTATCGTTTTCAATCCAGCTATCTGTTCGAAAACAACAAAAAAAATAGAGTTTAATTCTACCAATTAAGTCTAGAAGGTCATTTCAGAGCTCCGACAGTCTGCTGAACACATGTTCACAGTTATTGATCATCTCTGCTGAGGGGACAGTCTGTGCACACTTTTGGCCAGCATCAGATGTAACAGAGTGAATTATTTGGTTTCAAAGGAAAACTTCAATAGCATGACCTCACATCTGTCACAAGCTAGAATGATGCACACCAGCAGCTCCATTGACAAAAGCTATGTTGCTTCTGTGACTGAATTCTCACTGAGACTACTCATCAGTACAGATATACTCTACATGGCTGTGGTAATTTAAACTCTGCATCTGATCTAATGCCCCAAATTTTCAGCTGTTCTTTTATTTCACATTCAATCCCTAGAAAACTGGGAAAAGAATTCAAAGCTAATGCACACACAATTTAGAGAAAATGGAACTGCAGGATTAGAGGGTTACCAAACAATTTTCACTTAATTATAAATCCAGTGGCAACTGATTTACATACTAATCTTTAAAGGAAATGTAAGAGAACAATGCATTAATTATTCCTCCTCAGAGATGTAGGTGGCAACCCAAATTCAAAGTTCCCATTAGAGCAAGTTTAGGACTGTGACTGAAGGTAGCAAAGACACCTCTGAGCACCTTGTCCATATATGACCAAGTCCATATTTTGTCAGTGTATTTCTTGCTTTGCTTTTCTCTTTACACAAGAACACAGGAAAAGCAGAGTAACTTCTATAAGTAGCCACGTGGTCAAAATGGCCTTACCAGCATCGAGCTGCATGGAGTGAGCAGAATGGTGAGGGAGGTATTTAAACAATCTGACATCAGGGAAAGGCAGATACCCAGCAAACAGTGGCATCACTTCCATGTGGACTTTATGAGTTGCTCGAGGTGCTACAGGCATAGAAATCACTCCAGAGCTTTTTCCACAGACTGCCCAGTTACTACTGTTGTCAACAACTGCAAGAATAAAAAGAAAACACTATAAAGATCTTCTGTGAAAAATGGAGAACCCTCAGGACAGTTTTAGAGCACTTTGAAAATCTGCATTTTAGCAACATTCTAAAAGCCCACCAGCTTTTATGTGTGAAGTGCTGTGCAAGGTAAGAAAACAGCCCTGCACAGAAGGGACCATAGTTGGGCCTCAACCACGTATCCATCCAGTCTGAAGAACATTTCTATTCCACTGGAAGGCAGATTAATGAGGAGAAAATAAAATATTCCCAGTCTTGCAAAATGAAAAGTGCTTTACTAAGCAGCTGTACCCACAATAAAGAAAATTATGCCATAGCAAGTCTGGCAGATGCCATTGTCAAGAAAAAAAATCAGGGGCAATTTATCAAAATGCTTAAGAAAAATACTCTTACCTTCATACATAAGTTTTGTTGTGCAATACCCATCTGATTCTGTTAATGCTTCATCTCTGTCAACCTCAGAGAGCTCAACAAGCCGGGTGATGGACACCTCTAAGGAGCAGAGTGAGCCTGTTTTACAGTACTCTGCATCCAAGGGTGGGAAAATTTCAGTTTTCACATGGTACAGTGTCTGTCAGGAAGAAAACAGTGCTGTTATCAAAGAAAAAGGGGTGTTTTATCTGTGTTTAAATTGAGCTGGACAATGGGTACATTACCAACTTCACACATAACAAACACATCCTGTTAAAAATTCTTAATGCTGGAACCATTTAATAAGTAATGTTCACTTCACTATCCTGCTCAGTTTAAGAAAATCATAGAACATGGAATCCTGGAATGCTGTGCAATAGCAGGGACCTTAAAGATTATCTGGTTCCAACCCACCTGCCATGGGGAGGGACACCTTCCACTAGATCAAACCGAATTTGATTCAATCTAGTTTTGATACCAGGAGTCAACAAAAAATTTCTTCCTCACTTCTCTACTTTAACACAGCCTTTCAATGCTCCTAAATGTACACCAATCTCACTATTTAAACAATTTTTAGCAGTTTCTTAGCTCCTCTCTTTACAGACATATCACTCAGGTTCTGAGTAATACAGAACTACTTCATCCCTCTTCCTGTCTTAGTCCCTGGAATAACAGTGCCCACATCAAAAAACTGATTTTTAATTCCTACAAAATTAAATTTCTACCAGAAAACCCCCATTGTTTCACACAGGTAGTTGTCTTTAAAAACTCCAGAAAGATGCTGATAGAGGTGCCAAAAATGCTTGTTACATGCCAGTAGGCAAACAAACACCTGAAATCTTGCTCAATGCCATTTTGCAACAAGCAGGTAGAAAACACTGAAAACAGACAAAAGGATTTAAAAAACAAGAGTCTTCTCACGATGCTGCTTTTTACCCAAGCATCACAAAGGGTAACACTGAGTTTAGGGAGGAGATTAAATAATGTTGATAAAACTTCCTATTAAGGAGATTCTACCTAGCCTATGAGCTTCCTAGCTAATCAAAGGAATAAAAAGTTTGTCCGTAAAGGGGAAGAAGAAACATTTCAGATAATGGCCTAGAAAACCCTAAATATTTTATCAGAGGAGCTCATCTAAAGCATTGCAAAAAATTACTCAGATGTTTTCAATAGCAAAGATATTTTGGAAATTGCAATTTGCTTTGGAGAGCACAATCTTAAGCCAGCAGGGAAAAAGCAGCTCAGTAAGGTGCAGACAATGTCCATGGCACCAACCCAGGAAGGTGGAAACAGTACAAAAAATGAACACGATTAAGCACAAGTGTTACAGCCCCCACCACATTTCTGTGGCAAGGATATGATTCCACTACATCACATCAGGCTGCAGTTCTGTCACTCACAAAGTGATTTTCCAATGATTCTAAGTAGGTATCAGCCTCATGATACAAACAGAACTTTTCTGATCTATTTCTTGATTTTCCCTTTTCACTTATTAGGAAACCATATTCAGTTAAGATATGCTACCCTATACTTAGAAGAGTACTTACAAAAAAGTTTTCCACTTGGAATTGGTAAGTGAACGGCTTCAAGGTAAGAGACTGTTCTTCAGAGGTAGCTGGACAAAAGCTGACTGAAAACAGGCACTGCAAGGAGAGAGGAAGCTCTTTTGTCCACTTCAATTCCCAAACAAAGAATATTGATTGCTTACTGTACACAACCTGAAAGAGAATGTTTAGAGTGTTAGCTGCTTCCTTCCTCTGGGAAAGAACGGGAAATGCACACATGCATATGTTTGTCTGTTCTCACATTGGTACAGTTTATAGAAACAAACTCAATAAATCACTAGGGAAATATGCAACAAAATGACTATCAGTGAACCTTTTTCACAACGTACATCTTTTTAAAAGGAAGGATCTATTTCACTGTCAGAATCAAATGTTTCAAAAGGAAACACTTCACATTCAATGAAGTGAAGTTCAATTTCATATTTCGAAATATTTATCAAAAGTCAAATTTAATAAAATTATTGATATGTTCTTATATACTTTTTCTAGGCACCAAAGATGAACAATTTAATATGTTCAGACAAGGCTGAAGGAAACTTCAGGGTTGCCCAGGGAACTTGTGGATGCCCCATCCTGGAAGTATTTAAGGCCAGGCTGGATGGGCATCTGAGCATCCTGGTCCAGTGGAAGGTGTCCCTGCCCAGGGCAGCGGATTGGAACTTGATCATCTTCAAATCATCTTCCAATCCAAAGCATTCTATGATTCTGTGGTAAGAAACTGTTCTGCAACTGAACTGGTTTACAGCTGTATTTAATTGAAAAACTGTCTCTACCTGATTTTTTTTCCTAAAACCCAATGACAAACTGCAAACATGAGATGAATAACTTGAATAAACCAGCAAGTGAATTTTACCTGTTGAGATGCAGGGTTGAGAGGTACCAGCTGCAAATCTGTACACTCAGCAGAATTTTTTAGGCTGTAGTCTGAAAGCTGGAAACAGAGTTCTGACAAGTTCTGAATGCAGACTTGCACATATTTCCTGAAAAACACCACACCGTTTCTTCAATGAAAACTGAAGAGTTACTATGGAAGAGTCCATGTCCATAAAACAAGGCTGCAAAACATCCTCTTTCATATTAAACAAAACCAAAGAACTACACAGAAACAGGATAACTGGGTTCATCCTGTGGTCTTATTTCCAAAACCACAAATTTGTTTTATTGCCATGGAAGAACATGAGAGGAAATGCACAAGCTTCCAGGGGGAAGACAGTAAAAGCCCAACTTATACAATAAACAAAAAGGCTGCTATAAATATGAGTTATGAAACCCCAGCTCCATACTTTGTAAGAAGAAAGAAACAATAAATAAATAATGAGTACATTACCGTTTGCCAGCTGACAACAAGGAATGCTTGGCATTAAAGGGTATGCAGAATGTTAATGCAATAATAGTGGAGTAAATCGACCAAGGACAATCAATGGTCACCTAAAGGAAAAAGGGAACACAATTCTTATTTGCAATGGTCTTTGGCCCAATGATTTTGTTTTTCTTCTCCTTTCTAAGTGAAACTTTTCTCATCAAGGGTCTGTATCTAATGCATCCAGGAGGGGAAGAAATAAATTTTTTAAAAAATCAGTATGTAAAAACTAATTTGAAAAAATACAGGTTTTTGTTTGCCTGTGAGTAGGATATGAAATCTCAAAGCAGCTTTTCCTCTATGAACTGATATACCCAGTTCTAAAGACTATAAATAAAGGAAGGGGAATAGAAGAAAGAGAAGATAAAAGGACACCAATGGCATCTTAGTACAAAATCCTGGTAAAGGTCAGTTTCAAATAAAGTGCCATAAGATCCATTATTTAAATGTCTTTATAATGATTTAATATATTAAATACAAGCTCAAAGTATTTTAAAAAATGCATTTAATGTATATTTGTTTTAATTTGAAGAAGCACACTTGACTTCATCTTTCCCATGAATCAGAAGCTGGAATTAAAGACCACCATGCTACCTTTTACAAAGACACAGGTACCCTCCATGCTTTATAAACTGTGTTAAAACACCAGAAGTGAGATTACTAGCCAAGGGAACGGTTGAAAATTTATTAACCACAGTGTATATTTCTGCTTATATTTACAACTTCTTTACAGTATAATTTTTGCATCTATGTCTTTTGAAGGAAAGTAAGTTCCAAACAGGCAAGATCCCCCTCACCACCACTTCTATTTTGTCAAGTGTTTACCTTTGTGATCAAATACATTTCATAATTTAAAAGTCAAGCTACATCTTACTTTTTGGTCAACAGTCGCCATGCAGTTGTCCTGTTTCTGCTTCTCTCTGTTTTTTCTGTGATTTTCTTTATTTGTAGTATTTTCCTTCTCCACTGCAGATTGCGTGGCTGATGGCAAATACATGACTTCTAGTTCAAATTCAATCACATGATAAGCAGGAGCCACTGGCAAGCTGATGCTTGTGATCTTCTCAGAAGACTGAATCCTTAATGATGACTCTGAGATCTTTTCTATAGATGTGTAGAATTGGAAAAAAAAGAAAATCATAGAAAATCATGTGGTGCCATAACCACTTCCCAGCAATGTTTGCAAAAACAGCAATGAGAAACCATGTTAAAAAACTCCACAGTAACCTCTTCAAACCACCTATAATCTGCACATGTTAAATATTTTACTTCCCAGGAGTAATGCTCTGTCCTTCTTTAACTGCAGGAAGGTAACCACCACATTCCATGTAATAAAAGGCTCCTTCTAATATTCAGGAAAGAACTGAGAGGGGAATTTAACAACAAACTTCAAACCAGCTAAAGAGCTACTTTAGCCCATCACATGACATTGATTCAAGTTTTTAGAAAGAGAAAGCACCTTGTTAAGTCTCATAATTTCACTTCAAGCAACCTTGGACATACACACATGCAGCAGATTCTGATGAAATCTTCTGGATTTCACCAATGGAAGTAAAATTGTCCAGCAATGTTTGCCAAAGTTCATACTACTACTTTGAGGGTGAAAATTTAAGATCTTTCTTGCACTGAAGTACTCAGTTGTTGTTAATTGTTCTTAATTATGACTATTGACAAACAGTGTCAGTGTTCTTAATACTGTAAGTACAGGTTGCTTCAGGATGACTGAACCTTGCCAGCCTTCTAAAGATGATTGATGTTCAGCTCCTGGCTTACCCCTGGTGTTGGAGTAGATGACAGCTTTGCTCTCAGGGTGGTACAGGATGGGCATGGCATCCGCATTGCTGAGCTGCAGAGTGTCCCCGCTCTTCATGGTGTAGTGACCAGTGGTCACTGTGAACTTCACCTTCTGGGGAATGCCAGCCAAAAGGCTTTCTGAAGGACAGAGCAGGAATTGTTAGCAGATTCCAGCACGTGGTTACAATGCACTAAGGCTTGTTAGCAGACAGTTGGTCACACACTGGGGTAACTTACAAGTGTGGGGTTTTGGTGTTATGGGGTTACATTAACCCCAGCTCAGATACAACTTGTGGGGAAACCACTGGTTTCAACCTGAGAGCCCAAACCCACTGCATCTTGGATGGCTTAGATGAGCTGTCTCTCTAGGACAGATTTCAGTGAAATACAATAACCTCAAAGAATTTACTAAGCTTTTAAAGCTCTCCAGGTTGCAGACAGCTCTGTATGTTCACACCTCTGATTCCAGTCATACCCATGTGCTGTATTTACATGATCAGCACAACAAGAATGCCAGTGTGCACACAGAATCATAGCTATCAGTTTCACATAGGTCCCTACTTTCGTTTATGCTCAATATGCCTGTCCTTCCTCTGTCACACACTGCAACCTGGAATGCCAGCACAAAATTTGTATTAACTCCTCAGCTGCCAAATTCAATAGCCTGAAAACAAATCACTATCAACTTCCATTTATACACTCTAATAAACATTACAACAACTAGTGTTCAGCTGTCCCTGAAACCAATGGGTGCATTCAGTATTCACTTTTAGTAAGTTTATATTATCATCTCTAGTAAGTTTATATTATCATCTCTAGTAGAGATCCCATTTCTTACTTATTTCTTGTAAATATCTAAGGGAATCTAGCATTAAGTTAGGAGGAGTTTCTTCACAGAAAGGGAGAATACACATTGGAACAGGCTGCCAGGAAGGTGGCCACTGTCCTTGGAGGTGTTTGAAGCAAAGACTGGATGTGGCACACAGTGCCATGGTCTGGGTGACAAGGTGGTGACATAGGTTGGACTTGATATCAGAGGTCTTTTCCAACCTAATTGATCCTGTGATCACAACCCAGAGGTCTTTTCCAACCTAACTGATCCTGTGATCACGTCCAATAAGGAGCTTGGTCAATTACAAATGTAAATACTCACTTCTAATCAGTGTGGCAGCTCAAATCACACCTGATCTTTCAGTGACACTACATGTTCAAATCAATGTTGAAAAGTGACACCATGTGTCCAGAGCCAAGCACTGGAATCAGTTGTTCCAAACCAGCCATCACTGGCAGGACATTATGATGGATAATTTGAAAAGCAAGGCTGTATTTTAGACTCACAATGCAGAGTGAGGCAAAGGGAGTAATACTGAAGCCATGAAACACTTCCTCTAGTCCCACAGGAGCACAAGAGGAATCATGAAAGCAGCTCCAGCACAGCCACTGTACCTACCAGTCATGGGCTCCACTTTGAGCTGGGGCTCCTGGGAGTACACATCGTACTGCACGATGGGGTAGATGTGCAGAAGGACAAACTGCACCTTTCCCACTGAAGTGCACAGCTGCCTGAGCGTGTATGTCCCAGGTTCTTTGGCCTTGGAAGAAAAACATTTGAATGGTTTAAGAAAATACTTCTAGAACAAGGCCTGTACTAAAGAACAGCATGTTTCCATCTCATTTTTATCAGGTACTTTGGGTTTGTAAATTAGAACTGCAGATTTCAGAAAACTCAGTTTTCTGAGTAAATGACAAGATTTGCACAAAGGAGCACCTTTTGCCCCACTAAAATAGAAGCTCTATAGTGCTGTCTGACTGAAGAGAAAACATCATAATTAACAAGTACTAGTAATCAGGATAACTAATTTAGCAGCTATGCTGTCATTTGGGGTGTATTTTGCTTCGTTTGTTAGTTGGTTCCCCCCGCAAAGTGCAACATCCATGAAAAAACATTATTAACTAAACAATACCTGTGCTTATTTGGCTACTTCATAAAAACAATTATAAAATCCTACAGCATTTATATAAGGCACAGCTTTCAGCTCCAGCTATTGATTTCACACACTCCCCACCACACACCCTGAGTCAATGTTTACAAGGAAGTAACATATACATATTTAATTTCCCACTCTTCCCCTACCCTGAGTAATGGGATTCTGGATGTTTCTTGATAAGATTAAAAACAAAATCAAATCTGTAACACCTCCTAGTATATTTATTCTTGATTCTATTTGCTCTTAGGGACTGCTATGGAATGGGAAGTGTTTTGTTTTTTTCATGTGCCACTTTCCAAGTGTAATACATAAATACCAATGCTGGGTGTAATTAAATAAGTCTACAATTTACAGAGAAAAGCTGTACCAACTCAACAGTCAAACCTCATGCAGTTATTCATATGGCAAATCCAAACTGAAATTCAGTATTATGTATTCTGACATTAAAGTCACTACATTTTAGCTCTAAAAACCAGAAAAGCACGAGTAAAATAATGCATAATATACACATACTTTAAATCTTAGCATGGGATGGAATATGGGTCTAAAGAATTTAGACAATGCTTTCTGATCTCATTTAAGGCTTGGAAAAAATTGGAAGATTGCTGTCAGCATAAATAATGCTAATCACCAGTGTAAGGTCTACAGAAAGGATCAAACTCCCTCTGGGTCACAGAAGTACAGTCATTTCTCTTCCTGCAGAAGTGGTGCAATTAAGCATTACTTTAAGAAAATTCAGAAAACAAGCTGTCAGCAGTTTCTATCCTCTGGCCAGCTGTGTAATCCAGTAGAAGTGACACAGTGTATTACTACAATAATAATGATTTTTTAGTAAATATTTTGTAAATACTGAAGCTCAAATCTAGAGAAGCATTCTTTGTTTTATCTAATAATACACTGTTAAAATTATTACGTGCTCAGACTTTCCCTTTAAGGACAGGTAAATCATGCCTTGAACAACTGTATGGTGGGATTCTCACTGAGCAGTCTTCCCATGCCAAGTTCTTTTCTTGAAAGGAAGGTTGGGAAAACAGCAAAGTTAGAAAAGTAAGGCTGTCCATCCTCCAGTGGCCACCAGATTCACAGCAGAACCAGGCAAATTCAAAGCAGAGCTCAATTTGGCTTTTCATCCATCTCTTTTCCTGGTGTTTCCAACTGCATCCTGATACCACTAACCCAAATGCCAGCTCAGTGCAGCCCCAGCAGCTTTTTTTCTAGTAATGCTCCTTCACCTGATATGCAGTTTTACATACATGTGAATTCGTGTTACAGAATACAGCATTTCCAGCCACCAAGGCCTCTGGTCCAAATCCCATTAACCTGTCCCAATCCTTTGAAAGGATGAGAAACCTCAGAAATCAGGTCAGTAGGGAGTTCAAATGACTGTATTGCCATTCCACAGATGATAATTAGTAAGTTAGTCAAGTTAGTTAGATGATGACTAATGGGGACAATTTTAATTCTAACTATCTTCTAAATACAAACTCTTGTAGCTGATCTGTACTTCTTGCAGGTGGGTTTACTACATCCTCTGACTGAAAAATTATTCTACCACCCTCTGCAGAGAAGAAAAGGCTGTCAACCAAATGTAACCACACAATCATTGACTGAAGGGCTAGAAAAAGAATTCACATCACATTATTAGACATTATTCTGAATGACCTCAACAGTGCAGACAGGCTTCATGAGTAGTACATTATATTGCATATGAATTTATCAGTTTAATTTCTGGCAGCAACAGTCAAGACGTTTAAAATAAGTTTAGGAAGGTGACTCAAATGATTTCAAGTAGAAGAGTCATCTGTATGTTTCAGCATAAACACAACAGCATCCTTTCAATGATGGCATAGAGCAACAAAAAGCTGCACAGGGAATGGATGATCCAAGTGTAACAGGAAGCAACACAGGCACCACTCACCAGCACAACGCTCTTCCTCAGCCAGCATTTCTGCTTTTTCTGTCACGAGTGCTACGATCACCCAGCTACAAAAACATACCTGAATACTGAACGTTATTTTGTTGTCCCCTGGTTCCAGAGTCAAGTTGTTGCACTTCAAGACGTGAGCACCATCTTCCAAAGTGACCCCCGAGGGCACGTCCAGGGAGCTGCTGCTCTCCTGCCTGCGCAGCAGCATGTGCGCGTTTTTGCAGATGATTCCCGCCGTGTTCAAGGAGTTGTCCGAGGGGCTCCGCTCGTACATTTCAGACAGCTCCAGTGCTGGCAGGTTGTTTCTGGACAAAGGCAAGCCTGCAATTTCACTTGGGAAGCTGATGACACCGTTGGAAGTTTTGTGCTTGGTGAGCCACTCGGCTGTTTTCCTGTAGCTGTTCTTCTCGATGCTGAAGTGAACGTGGATGGCAACCTGGTCCACCTGGACTGGGATGGGCATCTGGCTCAGCAAAGTCAACTCGATGGACAACTTTCCACCCACGTGGACAACAGCATTTGGAGGGTCAAAATGCAGAGTTTTCAGCTGGGCAAAGGAGTGCATAGGCAATATAACCTTTTGACCTGGAAAGATAACAGCTGGGATTTTATTATTCTCCAGTGCTGCTGGAGATGAGCAGAATTGTTCTCTTAAAAATTCAATCCCTAGAATTAAATGGATCAACAACTTTTCAACAACGAATCATTTCACAACAAATCAACGCTTTCCAATTTTTTATCTCGCATTAGAGTTAAAAGATGCTGAGATTTGTTTTCCAACAGTTACTTAGACTACAATTTCCATTTCCAGGCTATTAAAAACAACAGAATTAAGAGAGATTGTCCAAGCAGAAGTTGAACATTTCACTACTACAGAATACAGTAGCATTAAGTGACCAAATTCCCAGAGCTTGTACAAGTTTAAGAAACTAATAATCAGGCTGCTGCCTGATTATTGAGCCAGCAGCTCTGCTGTGCAAGGGGTTTTCATTCTCTTTTCTACATTCCAAAAACAACCCTAAGATCATACCTAAAATTAATTAAGAATCAAGTCTAAAGTAACATATTACTTATGGTACATCTAATCATTAGGAAAAAATTCTGCATAAAAATAAGCAGTCTTCATATCTACAGGAAGTATTCCATATGAATTTGAATTATGATAAATATCTGACAAGAAGATATTACTGAAGCAGCATGAAGAATAAAGAGAGGAAATGGGATGGACAAAATAATAAGCTGCAAGTGGATGGGCACAGATCTAACAACAAAATGCAGGATGTACCATCACAGAGTTGCCACTTGCATGCCAGCAGTGAGAGACAAAGCTAGGTTAGGAATTGAAAAAGCCCAACACACAATAAATTACGGGCTGTTAAAGCAGAGAAACATAACTGAAGGAAAACAAAGACTTTGCAGTATTCAGGATGACAATGTTAATTACCCTTTCATCTTTGACTATTCTTAATTAGTGTAGATTTAGAATTGTTTTGGAAAACACAAGTTCAGAAATTACACACAAAATAATGAATCAATCAGAAAAAGCCTCCCCATCTACCTCTAGGGAACAACCAGACTGGAGTAGCTAAAGTTTTAAGACCCAGACTTACCTTGGTTCTCTGCTTGCTGACTGGTAAAATCTAGTATTTCTTGGCAAAATCTTTTGCGTTCCTCTTCTGTTAAGTGACTATCACCAGCTAAAAGGCTGCTTGTTTGGAGATAACTAATGAAGTTAAGGAAACAGCAGGTAGAAACCCACAACAATTAGAAATGTGACTGAAAACGAGACATTCAAGTACTGCTTTTCTGATCTTTAGAGACAAGACTTGGTGTTATCATCACTGCACTTTTCCACTACAAAAGAAACAATGGAAGATTTACCATCATCTGAGTATTGCAGAACCTCAATACTTCTGTAGCAGACCTACTAAAAATATGATCCATTATTAACCAGTGCAATCTTGCCTCATCTAAGAAGATTCATGAGCATAGAAAATTCATTATTTGAAAATAATCCATGCAGTGTGCAAGTTAAAGACACGGTGTCTTGCATCACACTGGCCAACATTTAGTGCTAAATAATCTTGAGTATTTTATTTCATTCCAACTTACCTGGCTAAGAATCTGCCAGCTGTTACAGTATCACTTACCATAACTAAGTGATAAGACATTCTTTAAAATTTTAAGTGCTGGGGATATAAATGATCACTTGAATATTTGGCTAAGAATGCAATATTACTGGCTCAGATTCCTGACGAGCATTTGCATTGAAGCAGAAAAATTTCAGAGTGTTTGAAAGTGATGTGAGAATTTGCAAAGGAGACTGACATGTATAATGTGTGTCTTGTTCTAAAAGCTCAGGAACCAACAAAAAATCAGCACAACAGAACAACCCCCAAAATACACTCTATGGTTCAAATAACTCAGCTGTCTCAGCTCAGACTTAGAATGTCTGGCAGTCTCTACTGTTAGAGAGAAGCTAGAGATATGTCAGAAAAATAACCCCAAGCATCATTTTCTCCTGTCCTGGTTGTTCTGGCTCTGCCTGTTAGAGGATACTTTTCTATCTGCCCAAGCTGCTTCTGACACTCAGCCAGCTGCTTCCTGGTGTGTGTGACCAGCAGTGCCCAGCCCTCAGCAAGGTAGGTTTTCAGTGCTCCTTGCAGATACACTTCAGCCTTCTGGGGACCTTTCTTCCTCCTTGGAAAATGAAAAAATGAGCACAGAGCAGTGTAAGAACCTTTGGAGCCACAAAAACTCCCCACATCTTTTCTCAAAGTGCTGATGGGGGAGGATCACTGCAAGTAAATGCAGGGCAAACTGCAGTGAACCATTATGATCTTTAATTTTCTGGTAACAGAACAACATATGAGCCTTCCATTATTGCAAATCACTTAAGCAAGTAGAACTGCAATTAATGTCATTATTCCATGTCAATGAAAGGCTACATATGCAGATCTATCCCAAGTCAGAGCAAATGAGGTGAAGGAACCTCCCACAAATGAAACAAAAGCCACCTATAGCTTCTGACAGTTAGCTAAAAATTTGCTTACTCCAAAGTTTTAAAGCAGAAGAATACTTCAATGAAAATGTTATCACTACACGGGAGTTCCATGGCAGTCTTTACTCCCTCTGGTGAAACTTTAAGTTAATTTAGGAGAATCTATTGCAACATAGATATCAGACTGCTCAACTGAATATTGATGGGAAGCATGCTCCAAAATATTTTCCAAAAAAACCACTTATGACTTCCAAATTCTTCTAAATAAGAAAAACTAAACGACACTGAAAAATGCAAGAGGTTTTCTCAGTGGATTTGAACAGCAGGGATAAAAACAAAAAATGTATTTGGAAATCAGGAATAAAATCACTGTTTCACAGGAGGGGAAACAACCACCTTGCAAGGATAACCTCAAATATGAAATGGATTACTCTCCAAAGACATGTTTTCTGGCTGTTTTTAGATAGATGCAGTCCATATATGCAGTTAAGATAACAACTGCATTACTACAGCCTGCTTCCTAAGGAGGCTTCTGACTTGTTTCAAAGTTTACAGTTACCCTTCCCACCCTTTTCTCCCCAGAAGAAGAAAGGATCAAGCTAAAGAACTTAAGACAGTTAAAGGCAAGAATACAAAATCATGAGGTGAGAATTAAGGTTTGATAAAAGAGATTGCTAGTTTTTTGGGTTTTTTTTTTTTTGAAATACAGCCTGAAATAGGGTTTGTTTACATTTTTAAAAAATACTTTAAAAGATTCCTGTTTAATTCCAGCATATCTTCCTCAGGTATAATATTCAAACTTTTCAAAGGCAATGCATTTAAGACATTTTAAAGAGTCATTTACATATAAAACTCTGCCAAGTCCTTTCCCACAAGCTTAGCTGAGCGAATTCTTCCAATATTTGTGTACATTTCAATGGTGGCATGGGACAGATCCTGTTTAAAAGAAAGGAAACCATTATAAGCCTTATGTATTTTTGGCAGCTGTATGGTTATTTCACACAAACTCACAGCCAGTGACTAAGTTACTGCAACAAAATGCCCAGAATGAGTCAGATCTGCCCTGAGCACAAAATACACAGCAGTTTGTAACAGGTCACCTTCACTCCTCTTGCAGCTGGTCATATCCCATACCTGTGAATGCTAAGTTAGAATAATTTCACGGGAGTGCCTTAAAGGAATTTTGCTTGCATTCCCAAATTGAAGTTTATCCCTCATCTTAAGCTTAATCTCCAATGCAGCCACAGTGTCCAAGTGTCACTTTCCTCCCCTTGCCCTAAGCTTTAATAACAGCAGCAAACCTTTCTCACAAAATTAGCAATTACAACATACACACTGTGTTCAACCAACCAACTTCTTTCCAAAGCCCATAATAATCTCTGGCCAGATATGTAAAAATATAAAAAAATACATCACATCATGACAGAACACAGGGGAATGGCTTCAAACTGAGAAGATTTGGTTTTTTTTAAATGCAAATAAATTGTCTTAGGTGTGTCTGTAAGTTTTAACTAATTCTAATTAGTTAACTAATTTAACTAACACTAATGTGTTCTTGTCCACTGAATAAAGGAGAAGATTAAATATGGGGTACATAAATGTATGTATTTACATGAGAACCACACAGAAAACCATCCTTTAGAGTGTATCTGATATCTGAATTTCCGTTGTATTTATGACTGCACTTTTATGCAAAGAGAAATGGCAATTCCTCTGGCAAACAGTACAAATCCCCACTTAGTTTCTTAAGTTTAGGAAGTTACTGTTGAGCTTAGCAGAGATCTTCAGGTATAAGCTGAATTGAACAGATAAGAGAAGCTGGCAACTCTTGAAGATTTTAGTTCTGATCCAGCTACACAACTAGCCCTATAAATACATGAAGAACAAAAGTGAAACCCAGTACCTTCAGACAACATGTTTTGAGATTTTTTTCTTTTGATAAAACTTTGTAAAATTGAGTATCGCATAGTTTTCAAGTTAAAAAGAATATTCCATTTTCCTTCTAGTTTTCTCCAGAAAACCTTATTGGCCATATGCAAATATGAGAAATTTTAAAGGAAAATTATTTAAGGAAAAAAACCAACAAAACAACCCAACAAAAACTGTCAAACCTAGCCCTCAAAAAATCTTGTGACAGTCAAGAGTTTTTTGTTTTACTTAACAATCTTCTATTTGAAAAACAAAACCAGCAAAACAAAAAAAACTGAAATCATTACGATGGCTCCTCAGTAGGGGAGCTCTGAGGAAATAAAGATGCAGAACATTGGAACCCTCATTGTGCATCAATCTATGTCAGGTACAACCCTATTATCCACATTTAATATGTTAAAAGAAAAAATAATATGAACAGTATAACTTTAGTCATGTAATACTCATTGCAAAATGCAAGTCCATTTGTAGTTTAATTTAGAAAGAATTTAACGAGAAGCTGAATTCACACATCAATATTCTTCTGGGAAAGAGTCAGTTAATTCTGAATTGGGATAGCAGAACAGGACAGCCATGACAATGGCTTTTTTAATATCTAAGTATACATACCCACAGATAATAACCTCCAGCTCATAACAGTAAATATTAAAGTTAATGCAAATGTTTGAAACTTGGGGCCCCTACAGGGTTCCAGCTGTTAAACAAATCAGCCTTGCTGTGTTCAGTGTGCAAGAAACAACCTTTGATACCAAAATATGGAAATACAGATTAATGTTCTCAATGTATCTCCTCAGCTGAAAATTTTGGTCCTATTTAATCTACAGTGTAAACACACAAAACTAATATAAATAAGCATAACTTATACTTACTAAGTAGTGTTTTTCAAAAGCTTCTACAGATGATAAGGCCTCTTTGAGTTTCTTGTAAGGGCTCTGTGATGCATTGGCTTTGGAAAAAAGCAGGACAAGAGGTGTCACTTACAAAAACATTCTGAGAACAGCATCTCCCCACACCCCATCCCTGCTTTTTCTCCAGTAGAAAGTGGAGAGAAAACTAAAAACTAATATTACTTTGTAGTTCCAGGTGCAGGTTATCTATTTGCACGCAATCAAGGATGCTCCATTTGTTTTTTCAATAATTTTACTTTAAATACTTGTCTGAAAGCATTAAGAACTTAATGCAAACCCAGTGCTGTTCAAGACCATTAACCTAAATGCTGGTAAGTGGAGCATCGATGGAAAAACTTATACTTGCAACAGTAAGGAGATGCATTGGTAATCTGAAATACTAAACAGACATTAAAAGAACTTGTAAGAGAGAAAGTTCTATCAGTGTGTGTGTGTATATGTAGGGATGCTTGAAAATTCTTATGACTGATGTACTTCTATGCTATGCATTCCAGACAATGTCAGCTTTTGGAAGGAATTCCACCATTCCTGGAAGTACCTGTTTCAGGGCGTTCTGCTCCCAGCCCTGCTAACAGATCCACAGTCCTGTTAAGGTCTTCTGAATTGGGTCCCTTCTCTGACACAAGTCCACACAGGTAACCCAGAGATTTCAACTGTAAGAGAAGGCAGATGTTTGCTTTCAATAGGCTGTAAAATCAACCTAAAACTCCTCTTGTTCTATTACATCGTTCAATTTTCATTGCTTTCATATTATGCTGCTTATAGGCTCTCAAAATTAACTGTTATTCTCACAGTATTAAGAAACTTCTTGAGGAATTAATTTGCATGTAAGTTACTGACTCAAATATTGGAACATGTGCCTACACGCACAGGTCCCTACATGCACAACACCTAACCTGAGTAAATCCTTCTGGTTTTCAACACAAACACAAACAAAGCTTGAGATGCTCAGTAGTTATGACCAAAGATTATTTCTAATAGTTGTCTGTATTTTTGAAAACTGCATAATCAAGAAAAGCAGGCAAGTCTGCAGTACAGTGATTAGGCAGCTTGCAAATTCACCCGAAATATTGCATCCAGGTGAAAACCTTCCTGAAAAAGAGATTAGCACAGCTAACAGTGTTAATACAGTTAACTACCATAAAACCCCTTCTAGACAGCAGCTGGTGGCTCAACACCCAGAATATTGTCTTAAAGAAGCTCTTATCTATTGGCCATTTGTTTAATTTACTTAGAAAACTCAATCAGCTATAAAGGTAAGCCCACAAAATAAAGGTCACAGCTTGTCACATTACACCATAAAAAATGGGGATGGATATTAACCTTTTTTTAAGAATCTATTTTAAACTCCACTTAATTTTGTCACTAGTTGCTCAATTTCTTCATTCAGTCAGTTCCACCTTACTGCTACTCATTATCCTAAAATTCTTCCCTTTACCTTTTGTGTTAGAAAAATGATAGAAGGGAAGAACATTTCCAGCTCAAGTTAGAACTTATCTTCCATAGAAACATCTAAGGAGCATGGGAAGAATCTGATGCACCAACTGACATTTTAAACAATTCTTTGCTTCCTTTATTCTGATCTCCATCCCCCTCCTTTTCTTTTTTTTTTTTTTTTTTTAGCAATAGCTCTTCAAGGTGAAATTTCATTTCCCTGCTTTTGTAATAAAACAAGGACTTCAAAGACTCAATTAGAGGATTATTAAGTCTACTGAAACATGAGCAAACTATGATTAAAATAAATAGCAAATATTCTACAAGCTATGCAAACAGGAGGGTGAGTCTTCCAAAGATGTTGGTCTTCAAAAGCATCCACAAATATCACAGTAGACTATTTCAGTAGTTTCTGGAGTTCTTTCTAAAATGTATTTCAACTGTGGAAAGCAGTAGCAACTTCAAACGTCACCTCTTTCATAGAAACAGAGTAAGTGGAACTTGGAAAGTTAGAGAAGCAGTTTAACCAAACTGAAAAGGTCACTTCAGAACATTTATGGTAAAGGCTGGTAACTGAAAAAATGGAAATTATTTGCCTCTTTCACAAGCCAAGGATAACACCTTCAGTGAAGGTAGGGGTCTACTACTGCTGTACTAACATGAAGCAGAAATAGTAACCTGTGTAAACAGACTGCTGTAATCTCTATTTTTAATGGTAAATGCATCCAAATCTGGGGATTTTTTTCTTCTGGATCTGAAATCCACATGCTCTCCCTCTCAGTCAACATGGACTGAACTCATTCTAGAGTTTAATCAAACAAGTGATTAATTATCAAATAAGTGATGAGGAAAGGAGGGGACAGAAAAAGAGGAGGACAAACCCTTGTAATTCACAGACTTCAAATGAGAGAGAAAAAAGTGAATATAAACATGGATGTCTCATCTAGACTAGACTCAAGACAATGTACAGAACCCAGTATTAAATTCCACAATAAAAAGGACAAAATGTGTTCTAGGGAAACAAATATTCTATTTCAACATTGTAATGCCACCACCCCAACACATCCTTCACTCACCTTCTCTGTGGCATAGCTCCACAGGCCAACTGTGTGAGAAACATTTGCATCTATTTGAGCCCTATCACAGCAGCCTTCTATTCTCTGTAAGACTTCCAAGCAACTCAAAAACACCCAGCAATCCAAAGCTCCAGGAGGAACTGAGACCTAGAAATGAACAGATAACATTAACTGGGAAATAAAACATCATCAGATGAGAAAATACTTCAGCGAAAGTACTTTTCTTGACACAACACAGCAAAACTTCTTGGAAGAGATTACTCTAAGAATACACAAATCACAGCCCAATTCTTGCTGCCTCCTGAATAATTTATATATATTAGTTCATAAAATGTATTAACTAGATTTGATACATTTATCAAGATGCAAGAGAAGGAAATAGGTCTTTGAAAATTCCAAATGTCTGAAAACTCAGCTTAAGGAAAACAGGAAAAATTTCTGTAAATAGTCTACTACTTTCCTAAAGAGACATCAGTTCTAACTGAGACTGAAATGAAAAGTATAAAGAAGTGCTAAAAACCTGGAAAAAAAATTAGTCTCTAAGATGCCTTCACAAAAATAAGCTTATTCATTGAAGGATAAGACATCTGTCATGGACAATTAATTGGAAAATGGAGATGAAAACAAAGAAACACTAAAAGAGAAAGATAGAGAAAGATGAGTCTGATACTAGAATATTTTCAAGAATTAAGAAGAAGAAGAGCATAACTAAAGACATGGCATATAGACATAATAATGGTGTTTCAAAATCCTGTTCCTAACCCATGCAGGAATGTTCCCTTTAGAAAGAGTATAAAAGTCCTAAAACCCATAATAAACTAGGTGACCAATGGGACAGGAAAGTCCAAAGTATTAGCACAATGAACTTGAAGAAATAATCAAGATCTGAGTTCTGAAAGAATTTTCAAGAATACAAAGATCCTAAGAACAGAGTAGTTTCGATTTCTGCTGTGTGTTCAGTGGTGTCAAGCCACACTGAGAGGTTTGCCTGCATTAAGAAAAAAGATCACAACAGGGATAAGTCCAAGCTATGCACAATTGTCACTGTCTCACAGTCAGGACACTGCATTCACTTTGGATCACCACAGCAAAACAGTAACAGCAGAAATAAGAGAGTGCAGAGGAAAACTCCAAACATTTGGGGAACAGGACAGACCTGGGGTGCAGCAAAAGGAGAACTGTAGGATGTGCCTTCAGACATCTAGAAGGCTACATTTTGAAAATTAAAAAAAAAAAAAACAAAACCACCACAAAATGCACACACAAATCATACAATCTGTGGGAATTACACATTAGCTTGAGAACACATGAAGGTGTCAGCAAAGCATTTGAAGCAGATTTGCAGTTCTTAAATGCAGATGAACAGATGGAACTTACTACCACAATGCCAGACAGGCAAAAGTTAGCAGCTGCTGTTATAATGGCCCGGATAAAACTAACAGAGCACCCATGGGAGGAGGACATGGGTAAGACACAAAGTGATACTCAGAAATAATCTCTTCTTTTTGTTACAGAGGATTAGCCTGCATAACAGCATAATAACCACTCTGCCTTATTTCCTTCAAGACAACACTGCTACAGATCTAAATTATGGGAACCACAATTCAACAGATTGGTAACAAATCCATGAAAGAAGCAGGCAAATGACTATCAGTTTAGAGAATAACTTTCCAGCTGAAGACTAAAACACTTTAACTAAACAGATTTGGTTCCCAGATGTGATGTCTCCAAATGTCTTGCCAAAGACATCCTCATGGATGACACAATCAACTGCAGCACACCATCATATTGGTAACTCCCAGCCAGTGCTTATTGAATGCTGGTCACTGACAGCTAAACTTGAAATGTCTCGTTGGATCACCAGTGGATGAAATGATTCACATAATGGAATAGGTGGCACTGACTCACTTCCAATAGCTTGAGTTCCTGCACACAGTTGTGAAGAAGCTCCAGAGCTCGCTGGGAAACCTCCCATGGCCTCTGCAGGAAGATTAGCAGCGTGCACTGCCGAGAGAACAGGTAACTGCGCAGGTCCAGCAGCGTCGCCTCTTGGTTCTGAATCAGCTCTCTCTTCTCCATGTCTATTGGTTTCCGCAGAATTAAACCATTCCAGCTCCTCACTGGCTGGCAAAAAAACGTCAGCCAGTTTGCACCATCTAAATAAACAAAGTTAATAGCCAAGAATCAACCACTGCTTTCTAGGAAAGCCTCTTCATCCTCCCTCCAGAGGCTGTGAGGTGCCTTAGTCCTTCCCAAGTTTATCACATGGATAAATGACTTAATGTCTTAACTTTAAAAAGCAAAGCAAAAAACCACCACAACTTCCACAGCGAGGTAAGGTAACTGAATTTCACATTCAATTCCCATAGGCATTTTGTCTTAATTGTATGCTTATTATCAGTATAGTGGCAACCAGTTTGCAATTTATTTATTAGCAATTAAGCCTACCTGAAGTTCAAAACAAACAAGTTTTATCTGCTTAAGTATTTCGTACTCAGATTCATGGATGGATGTGCCCCCACTTCCAGGTACTGCATGTATCAGCACAAGTCTATTTCACTGCAATTACTCCTGCACTCTTTATTTTCACCAGATTCATAAAACATATCTGATTAAAGCTGTTATATAACAGCATGTGCTTTAGCTCATTAAAACAGTTTAAAGCTATTTGATACTTCTTGCACAGTAATTTTTCTTGAAAATGAAGTTAAATCTTCTGTAGTGCAGATTAAGCACCTATTTCTATTAAGTTCTACAGTGATTACCAAACATCTTGTGTAATTTGAGGCAACACTGAATGCACTTTTCCAGGAAGCTCTTTACTGAAAAACCTAGCAGTAAGCTGTAAAAACAGCAGCTGTATCTCAGCCAGATCAATACTTGTGTCATTTCATAGTTCAGGGCTCTGGTTGTAACAATCATCCCATTAGAGCAAAACACAGGTTTTCATTAAAAATTGCTTCTAAGCCTCAGAGACGAGAAACAAAATTTTGGTAAGACTGTAACTGATGGACACTTGTGTTTGCACACAGCATAAAACAAGAGCACAAACTGCCTGGTGCAGCCTCCCTGTGACTGCCCAAAGCACAGAGCTGCTCAGCACAGTGAAGGAATTCATGCACTCCACATTTATTTCACCTTTTCAGACACTTACCACCAGCCCCAAAGTTGACAACGTACTGAGAGAACAAGGCATCGAGCTCATCATACTGCACCAGGGCATCCTCAAACTGCTGCAGCATCTCAAAGACAAAGGCCAGCTCTTCCTTTTGGCACACAAGCAGTACAGGGAACATGTTATTGACATCATTCATGTCTGGTATTACAGCCTGTCCCCATTCATCCACAGGGCTCCAGGAACTACTTTTGTTAATTTTCATTTCACACATATAGAAAAACCTGCCCTTAGAGCAGATTTCTTCCCAACCCAGGGAGGTTCACAAAAGGAGATTAAGTCATACAGCTCTGCCAGTAAATTCTGATGTGTATCCAGATCCTAATTCACTACAAGATATTGCTCATAGATCTACTAAAAGTTTGAATTTAAATAAATAAATGAATAAATGCTGAAGACTCATCTCCCATAATAGTACTGATGACTTCCCCTCAGTTTACACCATGAAGACATCAATTGCAGCACATCATAAAAGGGTTTTTTGTACACAAAGCCAAACTGCTAAGTAGAAAAGGCCTCAAAATTAGATATATCCTATGCAAAAGATAGCACATGCAGTCAAAGGAGACATGAGGATGTGGTGGAATCAGCACTGTACAGGGACCAGAAAATTCCAAAGGAATCAAGATCTTTAATTTTATCAAACAAGAGGTTCTTGCTTTTCTCTACACAAACTAAAACAAAATTGTATTTATAACTACATAAAAAATAGAATTCATGGCACTCCCTATATGGATTACTTCAAAACACACACTTTTCTAAACATCACCTCCATAAATACTGATAACAATCTGAACAAAGAAAACAGCAGCATTCATATTAAATACCAATTACAGGTTTGAGTGTGTATGCACAGTAATGGGACATTTACCCCAAATTCAAGATCAGCTACTAAAATACTTTTTAGATGCAATTCGTTTGCTTCAATTGAGGTTCATAAAACTTTGACAAGCCTGAAGAGATTCTGCTTTTTTAACAGCAGGAAACTGTATTACTGCATTAACTGTACTAAAAGGTAACTCAAACCTGCTGCAAACAGGATCCAAAAATGCTGCCTTTAATCCAGTCTCCATAATTCCTGCTTCAGCCCTCAAAGAATGATCAGAACATTAAAAGTACCACAAATCCAACCACAACAAAAAAGCACCATTTTTAAAACTAGGACCCAAGTATTTTCTTCAATATCAAGAGACTCTTACCTGGACCATGAAATACTCGCAGAAGCTCCACCCTGGCTCAGTCCTTTTCTCTCTCAGAGTTCTCATGTCATCTTCAAACTTGCCTAAGTTTTTGGTAAAGGACATGAGAAGCAATGTCCTGAGTTTGGTCAGGAAGGCATTCCAAGATTCCTGAGAACGGGAAGAGTCTTTCAAAGGGTCAGAAAGTACCACACATCTGTAAAGAGATTGATAAAACTGTATTTGAGGAGGAAAACACATAATTCACAAATAAATGCCCAGCTGAATACTGTGCATTCCTGACAAACTCAGAGTGAACAATATTTAGTTTTTAATTCCACATTAATCAGACAAAAAAACCCCAAGGTTGAGGGTTATGTTTGTTTGTTTGAAGGCAGCTATGTTGGGGTTTTGGGTTGTTTTTTTTTTTGGTTGGGGCTTGGTAGCTTTTAAAAACCTTTTTCATGTGATGTAGTTTATGAGAAGATTTAAGTGTTTTACCCAGAATGAGTACTCTAAAGCTTTTTTCTTTTTTTTTTGAAGCAAATAATGGATACATTATCCTAACTACTTCAATATAAGTAATGCTGTAGCTATCCTAGAAAAGTCAAGTCTGCCTAGCAATACAAATCAGCAGAACAGCAAATATAGCTACTCCTGGTAAAGATCATACAAAACACAAATCAGGATCTATTAGGTCACATATAGTCAGCCTTTCCTAACTCACTTGAAATAATCATCCATAATAGATTCTTGAACTATCTCAATCTGGTTTTATACATCCTATGTGCCTCAACTTTTCTCAGAAAATAAACAGATCCCATTAACTCACTTAATTAACCAACTTTTTCAGAGTATCTTCCTTCCTCAGTTTTTCTGTCACAATTTATTAACAGCCAAAAAACTAATGATATCTCTGAAGACAGGAAAATCTCTCATCCAAGTAAAACACTAGTTAGTGTTAGAAAATCCTATTTTGTTGGCTTTAATGAAAGCAAAAACAGTTTCATTCTTTCATTACTATTTCCTTAGAATAAAAACATCTGAAGAAACTGGCCTTATGTCAATTATCTCAGAGTGGAAAGGTGATTAAGTGAACAGCAGAAAGTACAATGACAAAAAATAAACCCTATTGGCTACTCACCTCACTCCCACTACCTGTAACTCCGGAAAGATTTTTGCAAGCACCTAAGCAAACAAAAAACCCTGAAGGTCTAAAAGCTGATTATCATCACACTGTTCCCCTTAAACCTCTCCTAGCCAGGAAGAGATACTTGAAATCTATTTGAAACACATTTCAAAGCCGCCACAAACCGAGGAAGAACTGAAAATAAAACTTCTCCCTTTATTCTTTGTGCCAGCCTCCTTCAAAGCACAGATCTTACAGAGCCACCAGTCTGAATGCTGGACATCAAGGGAAGTCTTTAAATGAGCAAGGAATGTCTTGTATATGGAGCTGAGTTTATAAATCAGCACACCGGTCAAAAGATGAAAATGTTTGCAAGCCCAAGAACGCTCACCTGTCACTTTGCTTGTTACAGAAGTCATTCCTTATTTTATCTACTATAGAGGTTCGGGGAAGGATATTGGTTTTGTTCTTTTTCTTGGCATCACTCTCAACCACCACAATCAGCCAGTCCACTGAGCTGTGAGCTTTGAGAACGTTCTGCCATTTGGTGATGTCATCCTTGACTGTGGTTTTGTACACTTCCGTGTCCTGGGATGAGAAGTGGTGAATCATCAAATCAAACAGACATTCTGAACAATTTCAAAAGGCAAGTTTTGTTCCAGAAGAAGGCAAAGAGAAAGACATATCAAATGGAATTAGCAAAAGTTCGCTTGCTGAAAAAAATCAAATGAGGTAAAGCATAGTAAAATTCTAGTCTTTTAATTTAATTTATTTCCAGTATTCTGGTTAAAAGCAAATGTAGTACTTGGTACATCCTCATTCTTTAGATGACTGAAATTAAGATTTTTAAACATCATTTAAGCTCTTTAATTTACACCTTCTGGAGCTTTACAATAAAAACATGTTTGAAATTACAAAGCTGAACTGTTTTATTCTCACATAGTAACAGAAGTGTGATATTTGCACCTTCTGCACTGCTCAAATCTCAACCTGTTTAAAAGATTTTCATAAAAATAATTTTTTAAAAAAGCAGAAGCATTATTTGGAATTATTTTGCTTCTGGGTTGGTGTTACACAGATAAATTCAGATAATTCTTAAGGCTTTCTGGATTCTTTTTGACTGGTCACAGATCAGATGTCACCTGTGTCCTTCAAGTGGATAATTAATTCACAACAGAAGCAAACCAAAAGGCAGTGAAGTGGAGACAAACAGGATTAAGACATTCCAAATCTTGCCCAGTTAAATTGCTGACATCCATCAGTACCTGACACACACAGAAGATGGAACTAAAGAAAAAAACTCGTATCTTTAGGTTTCAGTGCACCAGCAGATCATAACTGAACCACCCTGGCCACATTTGCTTCTGGGTAAGAAAGTGCACTGTGCCACTGCACTATCACTGTAAAATCCTGGGGTTTTTTGTGAGAAAGTACTGAAAACAGGTTCTTCAAATGCCTGTCCTATTAGTGTCAAGTAACATTACAAACAGATAGTGCTTATGGCAAGAAGTGCTCAAGCTAAGTTTTGTTTCCAGCAATGTATCAGGTATGCACGCTTATGCAACCCAGATTTAATTGTTTTGACTTTCTGCTTGTGCTGCTATTTTCATTTGCTTTTCATGCTTATGTGAACAATTTAATTTTTAAATTTGAGTTTTTCCAAGTACTTACACAACATTCTGTCCAATAAATATGAAGGAAGGGAAAAGTCAAAAGGGCTTTATTCCCCTCTTTGGGTAGTAGCTCCTCTTTAAACTGAACGAAGTTGGATTCCAGGTGAATCATCTTCGGAGCACGGCCATAAGATCTACAGAGTTTAAAAACTGAAATTAGTGGACAGAATAGAAAAATGAACATGTGTTGCGGGGAAGAGAAATAAACTGAAATACTCTGGCACTGGAAAGCCACAAACTACACTCACTGCAGTTTGTATAAAGTCAACTAAAATTTGGCGTTGCTTGAAATGAGATAAAAGCTCCTTTTCGAAAAACAGAAAGTAGAAGCCCTTCAGCTTTCAGTAAAAGATTTTCTGTATCTCTAAGACAAGTAGAAAAACCAAATAAGAGAATGCCCCAAATATTTTTCCCAATCGCAAAACAGTGCCATACCAAACTTTCTGAAGGGAAGTAGATCTAATTCCATGTGAATTCTACCTATATTCTCATTGAGAAGAAAGCATATCACTTTCAGAACACAGCTGCCAAAGTACATCAAAGCACACCAAGACAAACCCACAAACCACAAAATCAACAAGAGAAACACAGCATTACTATGATTTTTCTTTAGACAAAGTTGGAGGGTTGAAAAGATCATCCTGAAGTGCACAACATTCACTTTGATTATCCAGTTTCTCCAATTTCATCGAATCAGTTGCTCTGCTCAACTCAATTTATGGTAAGAGCTCCACAGAACACAACAAATACACATTTACCCAAGTCAAAACCAGACACTGAAACAGAATCACAGAATAAAATATAAGTTTACCTCCTCCATTCCATGGGTTCTCTAGGAAGCTGCTGAGAAAGTGTAGGATACAAGGAAGTAAATAAATTCTGATCTCCAGCACCTAAAAATGAAAGGCATTAATGTATTAGTATGTTCACATTATAGAATATATATTAATATGCTATTCTACTAATGGTCTGCTGTTATTAAGAACATTTAATTTTGTCTGCTATGTGGAAACTGGAATCCAGCACTGAAATAGATGTTTTTAAATCACACTCAAGACTAATACAACACTTTTAAGCAGGCACACCATACATCCACTGTTACAAATTTGCTATTGTGATTTTCCACAGAGCTACATAATCCATATAGCAAAGAGAGTATCATAAAGCTGGTCCAACTCCAAAAACAAAACAAGCAGCTCTTTAGCTGGAGTCATTAGTAAAAAAAAGAGTATATTTAAAAATACTCCAGAATTTAGACTTCCAAACCAGAAGACTGGGTAGAGAGTGGTTCCTACCCTTCTGTAGCTGGTCCTACCCTGAGAATTTGGTTTAGCACGTTCTGTGCTTTACTCGATATGATTCCTCTCTCCTCATTATCTGGAGCTGGTGTTAATACAAAACATCTCCCTGACTACCACGCTGTTCTTGAAGTCTTCAGAAATAGGAGGTCTGTTACCACAGTGCAGGTCCCAAACAACCACATTAAATATAACACCACTGCAAGAGCTACTTAGATACAAGTCTGAACAAAATGTAGTGTCTACCACACGAAAAAAAGATACTACCAGTAACCTCTCAACAACAATTCTTAAATTCTTTTAAGTACAAGGAGGTTATGACAAGGACAAGATATTAATTAGGATTTTAACAACCTTATAAGCAATTTTGCCATATCCTGGTGGTTTTCCTTTTCACAATCATTCTGCACACCAGAACAGGAAGATCTTCTCATCTTCCTGTGGAACTGGAAGCTGAAGAACTGGATGACCTGACATCCTTTCTTCTCCCTCCCACCCCTCAAATCTCAGACCCAGACACACAGACAGGCATGGCCTCCACTTTACTTTAGCATTCTTTGGTTCACCTTTGAAATGCTTTTCTAGTCCACTCTCCTATCCCCAATTTTCTCATATATATTATTACCCTCACATAGAGTATTTTGATTACTAGCACAATTCTATCAGCACACAATAAAAAATGGAAGTTTAAAAGTCTGATTAAGTGCAAGAACAAGCAAAAACAACTCTTCTGAGGCCTGACCACATCAGCTATTATTCAACAATGCAATTTCATAAAATCTAAAAAACAAAACAAAACCAATTAGTACTTTAGCCCTGTTTCTCCAGAAAAGTATTTATGCTTGATCCTTAACCTTAATCCTGTCTGAATTAAGTGTACCATACCAAATGCTATTTAAAACCACAAATGCCCTGAATGAATACTGAAACAAGTGCTAGTCATATTGTTAATGCTGTTTTATACCAGTTACACCTCTGTGAGCCAAGCTGAGAACAGTCTATTGATTTGCAACTCATTACTGCCCACAGAGAGTGAAACATGGCTTAGTGACTTAGCAGCAGCACGATGACCACATCAAAATGAGTCTGTTAGCTCAAAGTCTGCTGGAAAGAACGAGTCACATATTTTATCTCTGGAGCATAGCAAAGTCTATCTTCTACATTGCACCTAAAAATTCAATGTATGCTACAAAAATATTCCAGAATTCAACATCTTAAGTAAAAAGGACTAGTACTGAATACAGAGGAACTAAAGGATAATGTGCAAGCACCCTGCCATTCCAGACAGACACATCACATTATCAGCTTAAAATGGGTATATTCATTTTAAAACCAGTCAGCTTTTCCTCCTGCATTGGTTTTGAGGGCACATCAAATACACATAAGAACATGTTTAATGATCAAGGCAACACAGCCCTCTAGGATTAGAAGAAAACTGAGAGCCTTCAATGTGAAATACACTGGCTGTCTTTGAACACAGCCCAAAGCTGCTACCATGTATTTCCAACACCCAAAGGGCTACATTTCATGTTCTGCTCAATTGGATGCTGTATCTACTGTAATCAGCATGTTTGAGCTGATCAAGCCAAGAACACTAAAAGTGAAGTTATCAGCAGGCAACACCAGCACAGCACTGACATGGGACCAACACTGAGACCAGTAAGCACAGCAAGGAGCTGTAAGGGCTGTCAGACTGGCAAGATGCACAATAAATTGAGAACTGGGTGCTACTGGGCTGCAGGGAGGGAGGGGAGCACCTCACAGCAAGCAGACAGCACATGTAACAGAACAGAAAGTCCCAAAAGATCACTATTTCTGGAGTGGTGTTGAGAAAGATTCCTACGACTCAGGAGACCTCAAGCATAGCAGAAGTCTCATTCTCTTCATATATATGCCTCTGATGCCTCAGTAGCTGGTGTATCTATGATCTACTTTCCAAAATACTAAAAAAAAAAAAAGGAAAAAAAAAGAAAAAAATAAGATGGAAAATAAAGAAGAAATAAAGGAGAAAATACAAACAACACCACTACAGGAATTTTTGCTTGTATCTGACTGAATTCTGTGAATTTAGAATGAAACATTCTGAAATCCCCACTAACTCTGGAATTCAAACTTAGAGCAAACCCAAAAAGTCTGCACAAAAGTCTGAGAATTGCTTCAACGATTTTGTTGTAGGATTTTTTGTCATTTTTGCAAGTTGGTGAAGAGGTTGTTTTGTTTGAGGTGCTTTGGAAAAAGAAAAAACAAACAAACAACAAACAAACAAACAAAAACCAACAAAGAGAAAGATGATGACTCAACCCTATCACAGCAAATTCATTTCAGTGGATTGGTCTCAACATTAAGACCCAACCCAAACCATTCTATAGCTGTCAGTACCATTCTGTGGCTGGCAGCAATGGGGCCAGAGTGTAAATGATTATCAGACACAACTGAAAAGGAAGCATGTGCATACATGGGAAGGAAAAGGAATTCCGGAATCCTATCATAATTAAAATCAAGAAGCCTTCTAGGGAAGGGTTTTCATCTTTCAGAACCTACAGGCAAATAAGACCTAAATATCTCACAGAGAAGATAACTAGGGAGTGACATTAGAGTCTGATAACCTCTTGGAGCACCTACCTCAGCTTTTAAACCATGTATGTCTGAATTAATCTACTCTCCATCTGGATGTCAACAGACACCCCACAAATACAGCAAGAGCACAGTAACTCTTTCAGTGATATCACACCAAGCACAGGGTGCTTCTGCACATCAAGTGGTAACACACAACAACTGAAAGCAGTAATGTTCAAGTGATATACCTTAAAAAGAAACACCCCAGCAGAAAGAGAAGAACAAAGCACCCGCTTCCTTTCTTTCCACATGACAAAGTTCAGAAGGTAGGGCCTTTGCCACTTATCTAAACACTTCACATGCTGTGGGAGGAGAATGGATTGAGAGCAGCCCTGAGGAGAAGGAAGTGGGGGTGTTGGTTGAGGAGGAGCTCAACATGGCCAGGCCCTGTATCCTCAGAGCCCCTGAAGCCAAACGTGTCCCAGGCTGCATCCAAAGCACTGTGGGCAGCAGGGGAGGGAGGATTCTGCCCCACTCAGGTGAGACCCCCACCTGCAGAGCTGCCTCCAGCCCTGGGGTCCCCAGCATGAGAACGACATCAACCAGTTGGAATGAGACCAGAAGAGGGACAAAAAGATGCTCAGAGTGCTGGGGCACCTCTGCTACAGAGAGAGGCTGAGAGCTGGGGTTGTTCAGCTGGGATAAGAGACCTTAGAGCCCCTTCCAGTGCCTACAGTTGCTCCAAGAGAGCTGGAGAGGGACTCTGCACAAGGACCTGTAGTGACAGAACAAGGGTCAATGTCTTTAGGCTGAAAGAGGGTAGATTTAGACATCAGGAAGAAATTCTTCCCTGTGAGGGTGCTGAGGCCCTGGCACAGGTTGCCCAGGGAAGCTGTGGCTGCCCCATCCCTGGAAGTGTTCAAGGTCAGGTTGGGTGGGGCTTGGAGCAACCTGGGAGAGTGCAAGGTGTCCCTGCACGTGGCAGGGCTTTGGAACTGGAGGATCTTTAAAGTCTTTTCCAAACCAAAGAGTTCTGTGATTCTTTCCTCCTTGTCTTTCTTCCTGACATTTTGGTAGATCAAATCAGTGCAGCCTTCCTCCCTATCTAGGACACTTCTTCTACTCTAAATTTGTACAGGAACAATGAAAACCGGAATGACCACCTAACCAGGACTTCCAAGGGGAACATGCATTCTTTGTAGCAGCTGTCTAATACCAAAGAACTATAAAATATTGACATTTTTTAGGTTCATGCCTGCTTAAAACCACCAAAATCCCCAATAATCTATTTTTCCTAACAGTTTCCAAACTTCTTAGATGCTTAGAGGCTTTGTCACTATAGCATTCTAAATACACCAGTCTTTTTTTTTCCTCTAGAGGAAATTATCCTAACCCACTAACTACACAGGCAGTTGAAAACAAAAACTCCTGAGGTCAGATGACTAAAGAAGACAAATATTTTCCTTTGATACCAATGACAAGCCCAGTCAACTGAGATAAAAGGCTTTGAATACCTTCAAAAGAACGCAGGGCCAAGACTACACTTTGGTGTAGTTTTGCTGGCATTTTATCCCCAAGTATCACTCACAGCTAACCTTTCTGACCCCACTTTTTCTTCCACTAGTAGAAAGTTCTACTATGAATCTTTTTCCTTATACCACTAGCCTATAAGAAATGGATCTACCTGAAGTTTGAATGGTTTTTTATATTTACATCTTTTGAAGGTCCTCCTCTCTCCCAACTCAAATGCATATTCAAAAGAGGTCTAAAAACCAAAACACAACACAGCTAAATTACTACATAAAAACTGTAGTTGATTCACTAGAAGAAAATCCCTCTATCAAAACTTTACTGCTGCATTTCTAATCTGTAAAACGGATTAACACTAACAAGAATATGCCACTTCTTCTCATGACACCAAATATTTAAGCACAGAATAATGTATCAACTACACAACAGTGATGACTTACAATGCAGGCAGGAGTTCTGGCTGAGAACAGGGAAAATGCATTTATAGGATATCATTGTTAAATGGTCTCACTAGCAGCAAGTCACTCTAATCACTTGGGCTACATCCTGCTTCTTGACGGCACATTTTTTTATTACATCTATCTACTAGTAACAGAAGAACTTTTGAATCAAGCTCCTCTAGTCCCAGAACAATATTCTTAACGACAGTTTTTATTTTCACTGCAAAAAGATGCAAAATTGCTCCCTTTCCCTCCCCACCCCTTACTTTTATTAACCTTTCTGTTCCTGCTGTAGATAATTGCAAACATTTTCTATTCATGGGCCTACAAAGCTCTTACTGATGGTTTCTCTGTTGCTGTATCACAGCACATTCTGAACATGGACCAGATAAAAATGTTGAATGCCATTCTCTCCAAATACTATATATGAAGTCCATTGTGCTAAAACAGATTATTGACAGTGAGAGCAAACATGCAAACACACAATATAAACAGACAGTAGACAACATAAACAGATACCATGACCTGATAATGGAATATTCCACAACTGCAGGAAGAGAATTATAAAAGAACAGCTTGTTAGGAAAGCTCTGAAAAACCTATTAATTACTTCATTTAGCAGAATTGCCTTTAGTCTTCAGCCTCCTCTTCATATGGATAGAGCTAATAATTTAAGTGCAGATCAGCTACATAAGGATGAGCTCTTTGGCTGATATATATGTGCAACAACAGCATATTGAAGCTCCAAAGACTTTCTCAAAGTTTCAAATAGGATTCCTGAGAAGGAAACAACAATGTTTGGGTTTCCTAGGAAAGCAATCTACACTGGTTTAGAGATTTTGTAAAGTCAACATTATACAGAAATTACTCAAGTTCAAGATGTTCGATGCAAACACTCAAATTGCCTCTGCAAAAAACCAAAAAAAAAAATAATGATGCTAAAAATAATCCTTCTACAGCAGTGAGAAAGCTGTAAGATGACTCAAAACACTTTGTAAGCTTACCAGGTCTGGTGGCAATGCAGATAAATTGCTACAAATTTGAGTTGAGAGTTCACAAATAACGTGCGAGAGAGAGCAGAACCACAGCTGGACAGTGAAAATCCCCAGTGGCTTTGCAATCTAGTAAGACTGACAGTATAAAAAATATGGCTCAAATTAATTTGGAATTAAGTCATCATGGCAATCAGTCCTACCTGACGAGTGATTTAACACTCAGGGGTGCTGCCATACTGAGAAAAGGGAAAACACATTAAGGAACAGCAACTTTCTGTGAATATACTACTTTTCCCACACTTGGAAAATATGGCTGTCTGTATGCCTAGAGAAAGGCTCTCCAGAAGTTTGTCATGCCTTGCCGAATTCTATGAATCTAAAAACTCTCTGTTAAAACTACAGGTGTTTCCAGTGATGCAAACACAATAAAAACAAGGCTAATTCACCTATGCACAGGTTCTGAGGGCAAAATAATCAAGTTACAGCACTAACATGAAAAAAGTACTGACAAAAACTGCATTTGCAAGTGGCATCAGATGTCCAAGACACGTGGAACATGCCATGCTTTTCCACAGGCCAAAGCCTGTACATAGAGTACTGAATTCAGAGTTGTGCCAATATAGCAAATAACTACTGTTACAATACAGACTAACTAATAGATTTGAAAGCATAACTCTCTTTACCAAAGAAACACTCCTTCCAGAGCACTGTCAAATTTATTTCAAGCAGGTAAAAACATTAGTTTACAAAACAACTCTGGTATGCACAGTGTTGAAAAAAAGTCACTACAAACAAGACTCCCTCTTCAGTTCTCTCTTACTAAGAACAAACCCTAAGTGTTAACAGGAGTTACTTCGTGATGCAAAAGTTTACCTGATAGACATTAACCCAAATCTTGTAGCAAAAGGAAATATTTATGTTCTGAAAAGCACCCTCACTTAATCTTCACTCTTGCTTCATATAATCAGAACCCAGCCATCCCCTCACAGGTCTTTTTCCCCACCTGCACCTCCTGGGTGGGACACATCCCAGGCAACTCCAACTGCCTGAAACTGGAACCACAGACAAAAGACAAACTGTGTTTGTCTTGAGCAGTTTCTAATACCATGGCTTTTAATCTTTTGTAACAAACCAACACGAAGTCAATCCTTTCCCTGGAAGGCCAAGCCTCACCTCTCTGTAAATCTCTGGCAATATAATGCTTAGAGAAGCTTTCCTTCAAGTAATTCATTATTGGTGAATGTACTTATTTGAAATACTACAAGCTCTAAGTACTCCACTTCTCTGAACAAAGAAAACTAAAGCAGTAACAGTGAAATGCATTCCGCATTGAAATCAAATGTTTTGGTTTAAAATGTAGCAAGTCACACTTTCTACATTCACCAGAGAGGTAATCTCTGAGCACTTTCGCTGAATTAACTTTAACTCCTGAATTAGGCTGTCTCAGACCAAGCCACTCTAGTCCATACCAGTAAAGATACTAGTGCTCTGCTCGTCCAGAGCACTAGAAATGATTCCCTCAGTCCAGGAGTGAGGCATACAAATGACACATAATGCTCACCTCTTATCTCATAGTCTGCTGCCAGCATACTGGATGGGGATAAGAACAAAACATTTTACAACCATAATGTATTCTCACTCACCACACATAATTCATATTGTTTTCAGTATCAGACAACTGGGCTTGATTGAAATCTGGTTACATTTTGTGTTTGGAATTTTGAAAATTTCCTTGTAAAAGAGACCAGAGTTCTTTTCAGCACCTACAAACAAAAACCCCAAGGTTTTACCCTGAGGTAAAACTCTGTGTACTTCAACAGACTAAAATGTTATTTATTCAACTCATACAGGAACAGTGAAGACTGACCTTCACCACCAAGTCCCCCTGCCACACACACAGAGATTCTCCAACTCTGAATACATATAAAGCCAGAAAATCTAAAAAGCAAGCCCCCACAGCCTGAACAGTAGCATTAACACCAGCAAACTATATCCTCCAGAGGTTTCTGATAGGCACATTTTTCTGAAGTGAAATGGATTTCAAAATTCTTGAAATAGATGAGTAGAGAAGATTCAGTACAGATCCTGTTCAGCTTATGAACTGCATTCAAAAAAAGGAAAAAAGTTTAAGACAGAAAAAAGCACATTTATAAAATAGTCTGGAGAAAATATATACACACAGCGTTCCACAATTATACAGCTACAAGGTTACAGTTGGATACTTTTTCAAAGTAAGGTCTAAGATTTTAATCACCAATAAATGCTTACTCCATAAGACAACACAGAACTGTGAAACAAGTTTCTATTTCACAGGCACATAAAGCATTCCCAGTGTTCTAGTGATAAAGTGCAAATATGTATTTTGTTACATCATCATTAGAGATACTTCTGACTGAGACCAGCCACTGGCAACCTTTTGTTAAAAAAGAAAAAGCAGAATTCTCTATGCTGATCTCGTTCACTTTACCTTTTTATTAACAGCATTATGGATGTAGGCAGAATAAAAAAGATTATTCTGTCTGGAAAGAATCTACCAGGATCATCTGGTCCAACTACATGACCACTTCAGGGCTGACCAAAAGTTACAGCACGTTAAGGGCACTGCCCAAATATGTCTTAGACACTGACAGACTTGGGACAGACTTAGACACCTCTCTGAGGAGCCTCTTCCAGTGCTTGACCCCTCTCCCGTTAAAGAAATGCCTCCTAATGCCCAGCCTAGTCCACGTGCTTGTTTTAAGTGAACTTTGAGGGCACCTCTCTCTACCTGTAAGAGCAGAGGGAAGCTCACATTTTACATCAGGACCACCTGCCTGTCTCTAATACCTGAAAGAACTAATTCATCAATGGAAGAACGAGATCCCGTTTTGGTTAACTAAACCGTCTCAGGGATGGAACCAAAGCACAGAAGTTAAAGATTAAATTATAATGTCAGTGGGAATGCATCAGTGGGACAGCCGCAGACGATGCCTCCTCGCAACTTCTCTTAGCACCAGCAAAGCCACACAAAGCTCGCTGGCAGGAAGTTTGGGGTTCACGATTTATTCTCATATTTTACCCGCTTCCCCTAAACACCTCTGAGCACGACATTCGGCTTGTTATTTACCACAGAAAAAACCCCAAGTTTGCCCACTGCCACTAGAGAGGAGGGGGAAGCAGTGAAGAGGCAAACCCCGCCATCGGATCCCCTTTGCAGGCAGATCCCCTTTGCCCTGTCCCCACCGGGAGCTGCGGGAGCCCCTCAAAACCAGCCACCCCCTCCTGCCTGCCCCCGGGCCCGCAGGGGACACCGGCGGGACTCCCAGCCCCGACAGCAGCGGCGGCGGCGACACTCACAGGTCACGATGGGCTTGTTCTCCATGGTGTAGATCACGGGGGGCTTCTCCCTGCCCTCCTCCTCCTCGGCGGTGTCCATGAGCGGGCGGGGTCGTCAGCCCCGGCTTCCCCGCCCGCCTGGCGCCATGGAAACGCGGCCGGGGGGCCGGGCCGGGCCGGGCTGGGCCGGGGGTGCTGCTGCCGCTGCCACCCCCCCCCCCCNCTCCCCCCACCCCCTTCCCCGCGTCCCCGCAGCGCCGCTCCGGAGGGAAGGCGGGCGGGAGAGGCTCATCCGCTTCCTGGATCACCGGGCAGGCATTACCGCTTCCGGGGAGCGCCGCCGCCGGGGAACCCGGAAAAGGGGCAGTGCGGCGGGCAGTGAAGGGGAAGCGCGGCCCGGGGACGGGGTGGGGGTGCCCGGCCTGCGGCCCTCGGCAGCCGTGGGGAGCCGGGGCGGGGCTGCCCCTGAGGAGCCTGAGGGTCAGAGTCCCCCGGGCCGCCCTGATCGGTGACAGCCGGAATGAACGGGGTGAACTACGGAATGATCGAGGTTGGAGTGACCTCTGGAGATCACTCAGTCCATCCCCCTGCCCAGGCAAGGTCACCCAGAGCAGGTGACACAGGGACGCGTCCAGGTGGGTCGGGAATGTCTCCAGAGAGGGAGATTCCACTTCATTTATAACACACACCCTCCCTGGGCAAATGTTCCAGAGCGCTGCGAGCTTCAAAGGAAAGAAGTTCCTCCTTGTGTAGGGGTGAAACTTCTCGTATTATAGTTTATGTCCTTTGCTCCTTGTCGTGTCGCTGGACACCACTGAAGAGTCTGGCACCATCCTCTTGGGACCCTCCTGGGGTATATGTATGGATATATGTTTATATGTATGGATGAGATCCTTTCCCAGCCTTCTCTAGACTAAACACCCCTACTCCCGCAGGCTCTCCTCATAAAAGAGATGGTCTTTATTAAAAGAAATCTTATTTAAATTCGTTGCAGGACTTTTATGAGGCTTTGATGGACTTTGTGGGCAGAGCTGCCCGATGTGTCATTCCCATGGCTGTTCCCGGCTAGTTCAGTAGAAGTGCATTAGGGATCATATTTTCCACTGACTTCAAATATATAAGTGAATATGGCCCTTGAAGTTTAATGTAAAGTTTATAATGTAGGGTTTTAAATGCATAGAGATAATAACACCCCATTACACTTCTGTGGGCCTAATTGTGGTATTGGATCCATAAAATTGACCCTGTTTTACTTTAGGCTGAAATGCTGTTCCTTTCTTTTAAATAAATCTACTGTTCACCTTGGTCATCTGCAGTTTCTTCAGAATCAAGAATCCTAAACTTCGAGGGTTTGCACTTACTGTCTCAAATAAAAGTGGGTAAAATCTACAAGGGCATATTGAAAGTAGCTCAATAAGGGATAAAAAATGGAAAACACTGCATACATGTGTAAAGCCAAATGTAACCTCAGGTAGAACCATAAGTAATCTGTGAATTAATCATAACTCGTTATTGCACAGTGACATTGTGCTCAGGTAGTTTGGATGTTCAAATATTTACAGAAGTCAATTTGTTTAGAATTTTCTTTCAGTAAAACCTCTAGAGCAGAGCCTGTGCAAGTGCTTTAACATATCAGCAATATCATTTCTATTCCAGCCACAGGCTTAGTGCCCAAGTAGGTCACCTCTGGGATGGATCTTGACTTTGAGGCACAGTATAAAGGAGCAGATTAATCTAGGGGGCATCTGTATGACTGGATGGAAAGAGTGTACGTACATTACTAAACCAGGAAGAGTTTCCTGGTTTCCAAGTCTGTGCATCTCATTTTCCTGTGGATTTCAGGTCAGTGTGGACAGAAGGGCACAGCAGCCTTTCTTTCCATCCCTACTTCACAGCCTGGCTTCTGCAGAGCAGAGGTGTGCTGATGGAGCAGGGCCACAGCACACACCATCAACACTCTGGACTGGGTGTTTATAGGAACAGGGCTCTAGCAGGAAAAACAACCTCAGAAAAATAGACTCTATCCCAAAACAAGGCACATAAACTGTTTACATTTCCACACCCAGACTGCACATCACACTCACTTGGTTTAACTGCACTTCATTAACTGTTTCACTAGCAGGAGCTGGTGTCTCTTCCAACTTTCACTTTGTGCACTCTGATGGTGCAGCCTCGCCACTTCTCCCGCAGTTCACAGCTTCTCTCTGCAACAGGATTTATAAGTTACCATACAGAATGCAAAATTTTCACCCATCACAATTTTGCACAGCTGTTCTTCTGTGCTGTTTCTTCTTATTGATGACTTAGAGACTTACACACCCAATAGCCACTGGCACCAGGCAGTCCCATCAGTACTACCTCGCTGGCTTTGGGTTAGGCTGGCTTCATGGGCAGTTTCTGTGGCTTTTGGGAACTCTCCCTCCTAGAGGAGGAATGAAGTCTGACTTGAAAGGTGGGAATTGTTTCAGAGGAAGAAACTGGTTCCAGAGGTGCTGTTTGTGTATATTGTGTGGTGGTTAATGTAAACCAAGGGTTAAATTTCTCATTGTCCTGTTCTTTCGTATTTTATATGCACAAGCCCAGTGGCACAGGTGTCAGGCAAACAGAGGAAGTCAGCATATCCCACACCGTTTTCTGCTCCTGAATTTCCATTTCCTTCTTTTTTCCCTTGCTCCTCTTCTGTTACTGGTTTGTTTAAATTATGTGCTCTGCAAGGCAGGACAAAGAATTTCATTGTAAAATATTTGGCACTTAAACTTGATCAAAACAAAACACAGCTGTACCCTTAAGAACCATATCACAGAGATTAATGAGCTCAGTAACTGCAAGAGAAGCAGCAGCAGTTTTCTGAGGAACTGGATCCCATGTCTCAGGTCTCCCAAAGAGCAAGAAGGTTAATTAAATCCTGGCTCTTTGTTATAACGTTAACTCCTAAAATATTATGCCAGTCTTCAGGTCTCTACTGGGACAACTCTTGTTGAATTTCTTTCAAATATTTAAGGAGCAGGAAAATGAAAGGAAAGCACTTAAAGTATAACCCTAATTGCCTTATGTTTTGATGCAATGTCCATTACAGGGGAAAATCCATATTTGAAAATGTTCCTGCTGAGTTTGAAAATTATGACAACCATCCTATTTTGGGGAGGCAGAGAGAGAAAAAATAAACAGAAAGAATGGTGTTGATGAAAGGAAATGTTCACCAACAGGCAAGTATTTGATAGGAGGAAAGTAAAATTCTTATGCCAAGTTTCAGTCAGGATGAAGACAAAGCCAGCAGTGTCTACAGGACAATTGGATTCCCACACTCCAGTGTTATCTGACTGTCTGTAAAATAACCAGGGCCTGGGGGTATCATGGTAGATCCTAGGATCCCAGGATTTTCTTGCAATAACAGTCATTAATTTCTTGTATCCTCTCATTCATATAAAATCCAAGTAAAGATTTGCCATGAATAATCTTATCTTTATATTCTCCATATCTGACCTCACTCTAACATTTCTGCTGGATGTAGTGGGTTGAGCCTGGCCAGCAGCCACACAAACACTCACTCTCCCATCCCCAGCAGGACAGGGGGAGAAAAAGAAAAACAGAAGTGGGAATGCACATGGGTTGAGATAAACACAGTTTATTAGGATAAGGAAAGAGACAGAAATGAAGCAGAGGAAATCACTCACCACCTCCCATATGCCGCCATTCTCCAAGCAGAAGCCACCTTGGAAGCCAGAAATCTCCCTTTCTCTGTCCCAGTTTTTACTGGTGACCGTGACCTTACGGCATTGTATTGTATGTAAGGAAAAGCCCGTTGGCCAATTGGGGTCAGCTGGCCCAGCAAAGTCCCCTCCCAATCTCTTGCCTATTCCAACCTACTTGCTGGAGGAGAAGAATGTCCAGTTCAGTTGTTTGTACAATAACCTCATTTAACAGATTGGTTTGGTTTCCCTGCGATGACTTAGTGTAGGATTATGCCAGAGATATTAATGAAATTATAACCAGACTTTGATGTATTGTCACCACTACTTAAAACTGAGCATGTAGTTGGACAGTCCTGGGTGGAATGGTAGGAGAGAGCTTATACATATGCTTTTTTACCAAAGTTTTAAGTTATGTCCGACCTGAAAATGATTACAGAAGAGAAACTGTATGGGGAAGATGAATATTTGAATGTTCAACAGTAGCAAGGTTTGGAATGAAAAACTGAAGGAATTTCAAGAGGAAGCCTCCCTTTGCAGGCTCAGCATCAACTTTCACCTCTGGGGAAAGTTCAAACAAATTTTTCCAATAAGGTTAAAGCATAAATCTTTGCTTGTATAGATTTCTTACATTTTCCTTTGATACTTCTGGTAATTAATATTTAGGGACAAATGGATATTGAAGTCCATGGGGTTCCACTGAGATGACCATCACTCTATACAGTGTTTGGGATTAAAAATAAACTATAATAACTGTAAGTTTTCCAGAATTACTGAAGGAAACTTTACCTCAAAGGAAGAATTATTCACGGAGTCAGGAGAGAAGCAAATCCATAGTTTTATGTTTTCACTTTGATTTGTGGCAGCAGTCAGAAAACTGTCACCAAAAAGCACAGAAAGTTTAAATGAGGGAATTATGCTTTTAATTAACTAATTTCATGAAATCACAGCCACCTGCAGAAATAGGAAAAAAAAAGACTAGATTTTTATGTTTGGGAAAATAATTTCATCAGATTGTAAATTCCTTTTTTTAAAATGAGTGCTTTAAAAGCCACCCTGTCTTTTTGAATTCGTATGTCAGCCACAAATCATTAGTGGTACATAATAAGCAGAATTTTGGCTTTTTGTTCCATATTGTTGGGAATGAATCATTGATAGAAATGTATTTAATAGCAACAAAACCAGCGTGGGGAACCTATTTTCATAGAAGCTCTCTTCAAGGGCATTTTCATTCCATCCATAGATTTCTGCAGCAGAACTTGCTGTGTTTTGTGAACTGTTCCCCAACATCAGAGTTTGAAAAATATGGGAATGCAGAGAAGGTGACAGTACCTGTGGAAGAGCTGCTGTATGTCCCTGTTCTGAAACCCCTAAATGACCAAAGGACGAACCAGAGGGACAAGTTGAAATGTGGGACCAATGAACTTCGAGAAAGGTCAGGAAAAGCAAACAGCCTGAAGAAGGGGAGAGGAAAAGAGAGAAATCATAGAAATGCTGAAAATACTTAAGAAAGGAGTCTACATAAATACTGGCCAGCAAGCCAGGGCAGAGCAGCTGGAGCGAGGAGGAGGAGGAGATGCTCCCTGGCCTGGAAGAGAGAATCAGTACCTTGCTATTTGTTCAGCACAATCTTCACAATCTTTTCAACATCAGCCTGTGTGTTCTGGGACTCCAAGAAACCTCCTTTCCTGGCATTGCCTCTCTTCTAACACCTCTTGAGACAGACTTTCCTCCTCCAAACAGTTTGCTTTGAATAGTTCTCTAAAATCCTACTCATCCAGGGAGGATGCCACAAAAAGGCAGCACGTTTGAGTAATCAGAGGCAGCTCTACCTTGTAGACATGAGAAAGGCGTTTGGACTCAGATGAAGTGCTGAGTGTGTTACAAGCTCGCCAACCCACCTCAGTGAAGAGGAACGAGTTCAAAGTGTGAAATTTTGAGTAGGAAAATATAAACATCACTACCATGATGTTAATGTTACGTGTCTAATAGTGCCAGCAACTGCTCTTGCTCTCCCTGTACCATGTGAACCACATAAAGAAGAGGAAAAAACAGATGTGACAGCCCTTACTCCAAGCTAATTCTGAAGACCAGAGGAATTCAATCTACAGCTGAGCTGCCACTGCCCTTGCCTCCTTTTCTTCTCCCCCAACAGGTCATTTAGATCCATTTCCCAAGCCATTCAAACACAGTTACTAACTAACTAGCAATAGTGCTGTGATCTTGGAGACTGTCACAACTCCCTGAAATCCAAACAACTTTTCAACAGGTATGGGCAGAAACAAGGTCAGGTGCCAGCAGGCAGAGAAGGCCCTCAAGCCCCAGGAGTTCCTGCAGCTCTGGACTATTTTCAGGGTAGAGCCAAGCTGCAAAACAGAAACATTCCAGCTGCCAGCAGGGAGGCACAGGGCTACGTAGCAGGTCTTGAACAGCAAGATTCAAACTGAAAGCATCCAGCACTCTCCCTGGTTTTTCATGGATGCTACTTCTCTGTATCACCTGCCTCTGCTCCCTGAGCACCCACCTTTTCCCTGCTGTCCAGCCCTGCTGAGCATGCAGCTGTAGTAGCTGTCATGAGAACATCAGCTCAAACTGTGAAAATGGAAATCAGTTCTCACTCATGTGAGAGGTTTGTGTCAGGAGTTTCATTCTCATTTATGCCTCAAGTATGAGTGGCAGAGAGCCCAAGGCAGAGTCCGAGGACAGTCGCACCCCAGCATAATTCTGAACTTCCTCTTGAGACTGGACACCTTAGAAGAAAAGGATTGTTTATCTGGAAAGTTACCCTATCCTGAGAGGAGTTAGAAGCACAGAAAGGTACATGTCTTTGTAGGACACAAAAAAAAGGATGAGAGACTCTAAATATTTTAGAAGGTAAAGAGCATAGAAAAAAAACTTTATCGTTTAATTCTTACTAGTTTTATAAGGTATTCTGATACAGACTTAACATGATTGGTGAATAGGAACGACACCTCTCTAATCCCATTGGTTAAACTAGAGAAACAGCTAAAATGTTTTGAGAACTAGAAAAGCAAAACACTACCTGGAGAAAAATTGTTTTGAGAAAGCATAGTTGTTTGCCAAGATTGTTTGAGAAGAAGCTTTCTTGAGAACTTTTTCCTTGTGAAAAAGGTAGCAGCTGCTAGCAGGCTAAAATCTCTCTGACTCAGAAATATCAGGCCCACAAGATACACATTTGAACATTGGCTGTTCTTTGGAAAAGCAGGAGGTAAAGGGACATGGGATGTTTCCATGCACAACACAAGTGCAGGGGCTTTGGTACCACCACCAGCAAGGTGATTTCATCACCAGACACAGGAAACCTGTCATGGCCTGCCATGAGGGCTTGGAGGGAGCACGATGTGTTTAATCTGTGCACAGCCAGAGAGCTCCCTGCTCCCAGCTCACAAGGTAATTCACTGTTCTTTTATCAGCTGTACTCTGCAGTCTGCACCTGGACTCTCTCAGCTGAGGACTGATAACCCTTTCCTCCAGAATATATTCATTGCTATTCATTTTTACTTACTACATGATTAGAAAATAGGTGTATGGTCACTTTAAAAACCACAATACAGGAAACATTGTTAAAATACACCTTTACTAACTAATTATGCTTTTGTACAAACATATCATAGTAGTTCTGGGTTGTTACTTAATTTATCATCCTTGTTAGGTGTAGCTTCTGAAGAGTACTGAAGTTGGTAAGAATGAGACCGTAAAAATTCTAATTCAATTTTCTAGACAATAAGGATCTGTTCTAAGGATCATCTAAGGGTGATTGTTTAATCTCTGTCCATCACACCAGCCTGAGGAAGAGCTCACACGTGTCCATGGGATAACATAAAACTGATGGGAATAAGGAAGGAGGGAATCTTTGAGTTACACCATTATTTAAATACTCTTCTCTGCATTCATCAAGGGAAAGCTCAATTCCAAATTAGAATGTAAAATTATTAGTTGTTAAATTAAAATGCATTATTAATTAGAAATTAGATTCCCTTGCAAGCTTAGCTTAGGCAGGTCCTCCCTGGGTGGCAAAACTGAAGTACTACAAGAATAATGAAGTCTGAAGAAGAGGCCCAGAAAGGGCATACAAGTAAATATTCTGATGAGAATCCTCCCCTTCAGAATCCTTATTTTTATTTTTATGTCCTGCCATGAGAGCAGGACCCTCTCAGAGGATTAAATAGATGGGGTATGTGTGATTTCATGGAGAAGGAGGAGGGCTAAACAACCAGAGACTCAGCAGTAGCGTAAGTTTTGAGATCATAAAGACATCCAGGCCACACAGGCTATTTCCACCACAGGTTTCTATTTAAGGCTTTGATCCTATTAGACCCTGGTGCTCTTAGTAATAAAGCTACTGAGACAGCTGTAAAACAAAATATATCATTGATGGGAGAGAAAGCAATGAAAACTCTCATCAATTCTTTCTCTGATCACCACTGCCCCCCAAATAATACAGCAGCAAACGTTTCAAACAGATGATGCTGTTAGATCCAGGTCCTGTAGCAGCACTGCAAACAAACCTTCACTACTTTTAACACCCTGTTAGCCCTTTTCAGCCGTGCCTGAAGACACAAAGGTACTGAGAGCCTTGCCCTGAGCACCAAACTGAAGCTGAGTAAAACTAAGCTTGAACCCTCCTCAGTGAGCTGTTGAGTAATGAGGTTTCCTCTTGCAAGTGGAGCAACGAAATTCTGATATTTCATTTTTGTAAAGATGCTATATAGTTATGATGGTTTTTTTGAATCTTAGGTGAGAGTGAGTACTGTTTGTCACAGGTTGCACACCAAGTACAAGGCCCTTTACCCTTCTGATGGGTGGAATAGCAAATCTACTTGTCTGGGGGAGACAGAAGGGAAAATCTGGGTGTACTGATGGTTTGGGCAACACTTCTGAACCTGTGCTGAGATCTCTGAGAAGCCCAAGGGAATTAAACACTGACTCTCATCAGACTGAAAAGGAAGTCATGTGCCTAATCCTATTAGTGCCTGTAAAATTCCCAGACCTAACATTAGCTCCCGAGGTTACTCCACCGAGAGAGCCCTTTGAGAGTAAGCAAAACCCCCATTTTGCTTCCATGCAATTTGTTCTCCCTAACCACGTTCTCGCTTTGGAGTTAACAGCAATAATTTATGTTCCATTATGCGCAGTACTTAATTTAGATAGGCCAGCTGCCTTCTTGCATGGCTGCCAGCAAAAGAGTGCACACTCTCAGGAAATAACAAATTTGCAGGTTTCCCTTGTCTGCCTTTCTAATCTTACTGGAGTTCTGGGCCAGGGGTGCTGGGGGGATGTGGTTTCTTTGTTCCCATCTAGCAGGGAACTAACCCTGGTGTGAGCACGTTTCCCTCCCCAAAAATACAGAGTTCCAGTCTGCAGCACAGCATTGTGTCTTTTCCACACCTCACAGCTGAGGAATATTCAAAAGCCTTTTCATAAAAGCATTTCTTAGCAGTTTGAGGTCTTCTCCATCCTTAAATTAATCAGAAAAGAAATATGAGATTTGCCAGGTAAACTCTTTTATTGTGTTCAGTTAGACAGACTTGCTCTGAACCTACCTGCTAACAGAGAGGAAGCAGTGCATCCTTCTGGCAGATTATGCCATTATAATCCCAATAAATGCTCTGTACTTTAAACATTCAAACTTTTGAATAATGGAAAACAATTAAATTCAAAAAAATCAGATTTTTGCCATAAAACTTTGTAAATTATGGGAATTACATGATTATGTGCTGGGTGGAACAGGAAAGGAAGAAAGTAGCAAAGCAGGAAAGAGTTTTGCCTGCCCATTCAGCATCAATTGTATTTTCCCTATACCTCAATTTTGTGCATTTGCTTAAAGTAAAGCCTTTCACAGCTGGGACAAAGCCCAGCTGTACCTAAAAGAAGTCAGCTTTGTTTGCTCAAACATGACAGTTGCAGCAGTTTTGTGTTGAGAGGAGTAAACTCAGTGAGAAGGATTTTCCCCCAGGGAGCCTCAAGGGATCAGCTCAGCTCTGTGGCAGAGTGGACCCTACTTCTATCACCTACGAAGCAGCTTTGCTGCACGGAGGCAAAGGACAGCAGTCTCCTTCCTACCTTTGACAAAGAGCTCTGAGCTGATAGGAAGCAAACAACTATTAACATTTTCCTGAAAATACTTGTGGAATTCATATTTCATTGCAGCAAAGGTGGGAGGAGATTTGTATGTGTCCTAAACTGATTAGTTTCTTTCTTCTACTGATTTTCCTTTTAAATGGAGCAACCACAAGCACTCAACTACTTGTAATTTCATTGGAGAAGTGAAAAAAAAAGAGATGTCAACTAGGCCAGCGCTGAATTCGGCTTTTGCAAATGTTGCCCGATATCAGCAAGATGAAAATAAAGGCAGTTTATTTTCACACCACAAGTCACAGCAAAGTAAAAGAACTGTCCTGAGACTGAGCTGTGCCCTGCACTGTGGAAGATCAGACAGCTACAGAAGCTGAGCTGGGTAGCACCACCGACCTCTTGGCCCTGGTACAGTGGAAGCCGTGGGAGAGATAAACCCAAGGCAAGAACAAAAGTGAAGACATCATGTCTGGTCACTCTGACAAGAGAAGATGTAATAAGGACATTGCTGGTGCAGAAGAATGTAATAAGGACTTGATAACTGAAAAGACTGTGTTACTAAGGGAACAGGGGCAAAGGGGTCCAAGTGGAAAATTTTGTACAGAACTTAGAGAACTATAAATACAGGTGGCTGGTGTAATAAACTGGCTTTGCTTGCACTGCATGGTCCAGGTCTCTCAAGCCCCACACTGCACTGCTCCCTGTATCCCGTCAGTCAGTGCTGTGTCTGCACAGAGGCAGTGACCACAGATGGCCCAGGGGCACCTGCTTTTGGCACTCTGCTTTCTAGCAAATGCCTAGGGAAGCAATGTGCTTTGTCTTTCCAGTGGAGGGCAGGAATGCCTACTCCAGGCCAGTCAGCTCAGATGTCACAATTCCAGCTCCGGCCCCAGCAGCCTCATCATAGCAGTGCTGTCCCTTTACCATAAACCTTTATCACAGCAGAATGTAATGATGTTGGCAGTTTAGGGAACTTCTATATGTGCATGTATCTCATATAATGTATTGATATCATATTTGTTATTTTTGTGGGTGACCTGTAACCCTCAGCAGGAGAGAATGCTCAGGGAGATCAGTGAGGGTGATGCGCATGGGGAATGAATAATGGAATCATAGAATTTTAAGATGTTGGAATGGATCATCTAGTTCTGATAAGAACCTCCCACTAGACCAGGTTGTTCCAAGGCCTTATCCAACCTTGCTTTGAACACTGCCAGGGATTGGGCATCCACAACCTTCCTGGACAGCCTGTGCCAGGGTCTCACCACCCTCACAATAAAGAATTTCTTCCTGTCTAACCTAAATTTCCCCTCTTTCAGTTTGTACCCATCACTCCTTGTCCTGTCACTACAGTTCCTGACAGAGTCCTTCTCCATCTTCCCTGTAGCCCCTTCAGACTCTGGAAGGTGCTCTGAGGCTCTGAGGTCTCCACACAACCTTCTCTTCTTCAGGCTGAACAGCCACAGCTTTCCCAGACTGTCTTCAAAGGGGAGGTGCTCCAGTCATCTTATCAATGTTGTGACCTCCTCTGGACTTGTTCCAACAATTCCACATCCTTCCTCAGTTGGGGACATGAGAACTGGACACAGCACTGCAGGTGGGGTCTCACCAGAGCTGAGGCGGAAAATCTCCTCCTTGGACCTGCTGCATACATTCCTTTCAATGGAGGCCAGGACAGGGTTGGTTTCTGGGCTGTGAGTGCTCACTGGCAGTTCACGTTGAGTTTTTCATCACCTATCACCCCCAAGTCTTTCTCCACAACGCTGCTCTCAATCCCTTCCCCGCCCAACCCATAGGTGTGTCTGGGATTGCCCCAATGCAGATGCAGGACCTTGTACTTGGCTTTGCTGAACTTCATGAAGTTCCCACCAGGCCCACCTCTCAGGCCTGCCAAGGTCCCTTGCTGTGGGGTGTGACAGACCACAGCTGTGGCACCGCAAGCTGACTTCAGCTCCGCACAACAGGGACCAGGAGTGACCTTTAGTTCAGATCAACAGCTGCCAACATCTGAGTGGATCAGCTGGTGGTCTAAATACCTCCCAGAGTTACACAAGGAGAGGGGGAATTAATCATTATCTCCTCCACGTGTGGGATGGCTAAAAGAACCTAAGCAGAGAGCATTGGACTCTAACATATCATATAAGATGTGATGAAATCCAGGACAGCATTTCATTAACCCATACCACAGCTATTAGCCTTGTACCTACCTACAAAATCCTGTTACACAAAGTTTTGTTCCACAGAGGCACTCTGTGAAGCCTCTCAGAACAGATTCCAGATTTAGAAGCATGTAGAAAGTGCATCCGCCTGTTCCTCGCCCCAAGAGCCCTCTGCTCAACATAGCAGCACTCAGGAGGGTGGCACATCTGAACCATGAACTTGCTTGCAGTGCAGCAGCTGATTTTATCTGGTGTTGAGAACACAGCATCGCTTTTATGGAATTCCAGGCTGTTTTCCCAAATACATTAATGCAGTATTGGAAGACAAAGAGTGGACTTAGTGAGATGAAAGTACAAACAGAAAATGCCACCACCAGCCACAAGCAGCCTCCAACAGTGTTTGCAACTTAGAGAGGCTATGTAAAAAGCTCCCACAGCCTAGAGGTCACTGTGATGTGGACTGCTTAGCACAGAAACAAACCACCTAAGATTCCCTGTGCCTACATCCGTGGAGCAAACATGTTGTTTCATTTCCACAGCTCCCTTTATGCAGTGCTGGCTGTCAAACATTGCAGTGACACACTGCCCCACTGACGTCCCCTTGCCCATAAAACCCACTGCTCACTGCTTCTTACAGGTGTAGATGTGATGTCTTGACACTGGTTGGTTCCAGATCAAAATCACTGTCCTCTAAAAATGAATTGTGGATCCAAGGAGATCCAACAGAGGCACTGAGGTAAGAAAAGCTGTGAGAACTCAAAATTAACAGAAAAAAGTTTCTGCTTGCATACTCTTAGAATGGAAGCCCATCCTCTCCACAAAAAATAGGTCTTCCCACACAGTGACACATGACACCTCTCATCTGTCATTTTAAGGCAGCTCAGCCCAACCTAGACTATTCAAAGGGGAACAGACCAGGGAAGAGAAAACCTACAGAGAAAACCAAACCCAGTGCTTGCAGGGTAGCAAAAAGATGACCCAGGAATGTCATATGACGACACAAATGTCATTTGCTAAAGGATCACATAGGCTAAAGAAGAGCTGATGGCCCAGGGGACAGAGCATGTATAAAGGTAGAATGTATGATGTTGGTGTACACAGGAGGAAGTGCTTTATCTTCTAGGGAAAAATAAACAATTAAAAGATGTCAAAAAGATTTGACAAATTGGTTTAATCTACAGCATCTTTACAGCCATCCTACCCTGCTGCACTCTCAGCTTCTTAGATTATACAGCCTTGGGGTTACTTTGGAGGATTCTTCAGGAAAGGAAGATACCTCCCTCCCCATTCTGATCTTTTGGAGGAGCCATGCAAAACTTTATCTATTGCTGCTATAAGTGCCTCAGTACTGAACCATGCCTCTGCAGTTCTCAAGGATTGGCTTTGTGCAGGGAATGCCCATAGGGTTCATCTTGTTCTTGCCTCCCATCCCCACAAAATGATCCATCCAGGTTATTGCTGCAGACATGTGGGCCTCACATGGCTCAGTTTGCAGCATTGAGACCAAAAAGCATTAATGGAAATTACATGAACCAAACCAAAAAGAAAATAGCCCTTAGTGCATGTTTAGTTACAAAAACCAGAGTGGCAAGTAGGAAAAGGGTGCAGATCTCCCATTTACATTATGGGCTGCTCAATAAACACTGGGAAAAAACCCAGATGCTGGGCAGTCACTCTTTTTCATTCAAGCACAATTAAACCCCCTCTATTCCATCACAGTGTGTACAAAATCACATACAGTTAAATAAGCAACTGAAAGCGTGAATGAGATTCTAATATATAGTACTTTCACACAGCCAAAGCTATTTTATTTTACAAGACAAGGCTTTTGCATTCATCTTTTTTTCTGTAAGCCCAGTAAAAACAGCGTAAACTACTTAAGCAAAATTTAAGAGACAACTTACAAAGTAAAATTTGCATAGCACTGTAAATCTGCGTATTTGTTTGGGCACAGTTCTCCGTAAAAACTACAGTAGGTGACAGGGTCAGGTTTGCTTAACAGCTTCTTGTTTTTCACCAGACTCAGACACGCTTCTTCTGAACGTCATAAAATCAAGTGTAGGAAAGAACCGTAAAAATGTACAAAAATATATACACATGCACCGTAAATGCATACCCTGTATACAGTTTTATTACTCGTTAGATTTGGCTAACAACGATCATCTGGTGACTTACGCTTCCCTCCGAATGACAGGTTGGCAACACATCCATCAGCTTAAGGAGGCTGAGTCTCCTCAGAGAGAAGGTTTTGATTAAAGCTACAGTACTTGCTGGTGATCTGAGGAGTGAGCGAGGCGCCGTTCAGGCGAGTTCAGCATTCAGATGTCACAAGGGACAGCTCGGACACAGCTGAAGCGAAGGGACACGAAGGGACACAGCCATGTTCTCTGCACAGATGCACAGATGCACATGCACGGAATAAAGGAGGTACACAGAACCCGCTCATGCCTTGGGGAGTGAAATTTATTCCTGATTCAGCTCTGCTGCCTACTCTTCCTTGCTTCGCAAACTGTATTTTAGTTATTAGTAACTCAGCGTGTTTTCCTTAAGAATGCACACTGGCTGATATGGAAAAAATTGTGTAAGACTGAAAATTGGTAGTGGTAGCCCCCACACTAAGGAATAATTCTAATTTAAATTTTAAAAGTACTATTATATTCTGATTGCTGCTGAAGTGTCTAATTTTAAAATACATTTTTCTCCTGAAAAGATAAAATGCTGCTTCTGCAAGTGGTTTTTAGAAATGGACTATCTGCACTCAAGTGCTCTCAACAGTGAAAGTGCACAAATAATCCTTCTTTACTGTTTCAAAAACTGCAGTGACTGGTAACTACAGGTATAACATTTTAAGAAATACAGGCAGCTTTCTAAAAGCCTAGAGAGGCCAAGGATCAGAGAAACATATTTGACTTAGATGCCAATCCCATGTCTTCCCAATTCTGAAGTACGAAATATTTTCATGACTTTTTCCGGTGGCTAACACACGTGGCACAGACCCCGTTATGCTGACTTCCAGAATGTTCTCACCCCAAACCACAGCAGGTGAATAACACACAACCAACAGCCTGCAAACATCTTGCTGCAGAGATAATCCAATAAACCAGCCTTTAAAAGGGCAGAAGGAGAGTCCCCATCTGAAACAAGCCCTTGGGAGGAATTCTGACCCAAACCACGTGAACATGGCAAGGGTTATTCTGTAAGTTGTCACAGGGAGGTCTCACATCCACATTAGAGTCAGAACTTGCCTCTCACATAGTTGTCTCTGCTTTGCAAAGCTCCTGGTGATCACTCAGTTTTCTCAGAGCAAGAATTTGGCCAGACCTGTCGGTGTTCCTGCTCCTCGCAGCGATGCACCTTGCAGTGTTCCTTGTCCCTCACAGCTCCCAGCATGGCTGTCACCTGCTTCAAATCCCAGCTTCACTCAGCACCAGCAGCCCTGGAGCCACCTGTTGTGATCAGAAGGCTCAGGAATACAGGAACAAGCAGCTGTGACACATTGGGTGGGAGTACAAATTCAGAATTCCCATCACAGGGATGACCCTCTTTGTGCAGGCACACAGCAGAACTTGCAAGATTCGCCTGCTGGGAATCAGAACCTTGTCACCAAGGGACAGAAGCACATGGCAGTCAGGAGATGCTGTGAGCTATCCTGCTGCATCCCATCTTCAAAGATCAAGGAATGGATTCTTCACTTTGATCTGTGTTGGCTGCAAGCCTCTGCATGAAACTCTTAGGTGAGGTCTGCCCAAGCCTGGCTTCAGACTTCTTAGCAAATACTTCTCCAAGATGCCAAAATACATCAGATTGTCTGTCTTCAATCTAAAACACTCTGTGTAGTGTGAAGTCAGCATTATTAAAAGCCTCCAACCCCACATTTCTTCAAAAGGTATATGAAGCAAAACCAGGTTTTGGGGTAGTCCCAAGACAGAAACAGTACTTTCAGCAAATATCGGACGGACAGTGACTCCCTTGCTTCCTCATTATTCCAACTCTTAGTAAAAACCTTGTCCCAGCTCCCTTTCACCAGCGGAACCTGTTGCCAGGTAGGGAGGGACTACTGTGTGAACAGGCCTAGGAAGGTCTTCTCTTCCCTGCCAAAAGTTTTGCTTTGAAGCAGCAAATTTGCATTATCACGGAACACAAACCCAACTCTGCCACTTCAGACCCAGAGCTGTCAACCAGCGCCAAAATTCAGGAAGACAAAACCCCAGCCATGTGAGCCACTGCTGTAGGACTGGCTGAACTGGAAAGCTCCAAGTTCCTGCTAAGAGGTTGTAACCAAACCACCTGCAGAAGATACAGGTGAGCAAATATACAGACATCGGTGATGCAGACAAGAGGTACCACGTGGAAGTGAGCAGACACACTCACTGTTCCTGTGAGTACCAGGCAGTTGGGACACAGGCAGCAGTCAGATTCATTGGTCAGCAATTAAGTGTAGAGCCCTTTGAGATAAGTTAAAGCAGAACAAAGGAACATTGCCCATGCTCTTTGTGCTGGAGACAGATATTTTGCTCAGTGATGCAGAGTCGATTGCAAGAGGACATTCAGCCCACAATGAGCAAGAGAGAACTGTAATCCTACTGAGCCAAGGCCTCTGGATACCACGTCCTTCTGCAGCATCAGCTCTTTGTGCCTTCCTAACTCAGAGATGCCACATGGCCAGCAGTCCCCGAGCTCTCTCAACAGGTTCTCAGGTGTAGGTCAACATGATGCTAATTGGAACTGCAAATCCCACTTGGAGAGCAGCATCATTGCTGTTGGTGACAATGACAAGTGCTGCCAAGGCCAAGAGCATACATCTATCATCTGTCCACATTGGTCTGAGAACCATTCCTCTTCGGAGTCAATGCTGAACTCCATGGCAGTCAGCTTGCAAGTCCATACTGAAAAACTCTATTTACTCCAAACAAATAAGCAATAAATGAAAATTCTGAAAGGTGGAGAGAAAAAACACTCCCATAGCTGTAAGTTTATTAAACCTAGCATGGTTGAAAAGCAAAAGACAAAAAACATGATATATTTTTGTTTATTATTGCTCTTAAAGGGCTTGGTAGTCAAATATACAAGCTATGCTCTATTAAACCAGAAGAAAATAAGATATAAAATCTATCCTTACTTTTCCAATCCAATCCACCTGCTAATCTTCATTAGTGACATTAACTTCAGCTATTTCCAGTCGTTTTAATTTATACATATTCTGCGTACGTGTGCGTGCGCGTGTATAAAAACCCCTATTTGAGAGATAAAATTCAAAATGAAGAGATTCGTGTTGGTTTTGTACTGTTTTGTGCACTGCTGTAGGTTTCAGTTTTTCAAGTGGTTACTGATATGTCTGTTGAGAAGAGCAAAATTTAAGTATCTGATGATGTATTTATTATATTTTCAAAAAGAAAGCATGACCAATAAGTTATGATAAGAAAATATGAAACGTTGATTATTCTCCCCTTGATGTACATGCACTAATCCCATGATCCTGAATAGGGAGTTACATGCACTAAGAGGAGAAAAGGATCCTGTAAAGAGAAAGGCTATTAATTCCTTTCTCCTCTAAGCAGCTTCCCTCTTCTCAGCATTAAGAAGGGATTTATTTTGTGAAATTCTTGTCATGCCCATTAATATACTGCTCAAAATGTAAGTATAAAACATAGTCAATGGTCAGCCTGCTTTGCAAGCCTCTTCTGCTAAGCCAGTACAATTTATATATACTCAATATCATCTTCAGGAAGCAAGTATACAGCATTTGTAACATCTTTGTAGGAAGCAAGAATTATACCCATTACTGAATTATTTAAGGAAAAAAAAAAAAAAGAAAACAATACAGAACCCCCCCACTGTTCTCAGTCCGCTGGTTAAAAACAGGGAAAAGCCAGAGTTAACTTTACCAGCATTTGGGTGTCTGACTGTATTTGAAGACTAAGTACAAAAACATCCAGCAAGGAAAACAGAGTTATGGCTAGGCTCTGCTCTCCGCAGTTCCCAAAGCGTATTTCAAATTCTACTAACATTTGCAACAGATTTGCAGCCCCTCTCTTAGGGAAGATTTATTGAGGGGACAAGATGACACACTAACGTTGGGGGTCTGGGTGCAAGGATTCAGCAAAGTGGAGTCTAACAGGAGACAGACAGAACTCAGGTCATCCTTCAAATGCTCTTGTTGAAAAGACCACAAATAAAAATCAAGTGCATGACAGAACAAGTGATTAATGACCCCAAGTAAAATATTTTTCTGAGTTACAAAATTGCTCTTCCAGTGTTTGAAAACAGAAAAACCTGTGGGAGAAGAGGTTACATTCCAACAGTTAAAGAGCAAATTTGGAAAGAAGGTAAATTATTACTCTCTTATCTTGATTACTGGACTAAAGATGAAAACAACGACCAGTGCTTTGATAAAATCTGCTCTTTACAAAAGTGAGATAAATATTCTAGTGGCAGCTGAGTTAATGATACAGACCCTGAGGGTTAGCTTCTGCCCTCAGCTGTAGATCTGCAACTCATTTCACCCACTTCTGCGAGCAGCCAAATGCAGATTGTGACCTTCAGACTTAAACATACAGGTATAGTTACCATCTGTTCGCAAATAATTCACCAGCTATGCATACAGCAGCAACCTACAGAAATCTCTGAATGTGCGTTTGTAAAAAAACAAAAGGAAAGGAAGAAAAAGAAAGGAAAAAAAGGAGACAGGTACAGACATGATTCTGGGCTCTAATTATCAGTGAAAAAGACCAAAATGTCAACAAGCAAAACTAGAGATACCTAAAATCCCTGAAGAGACCTTATATTTTTAACAGCACAGCTCACCTTGCAAAAAACTTCACATGAACATCTAAAGCATGACCACATCAAAAGAGCAGCACACCCTATCCTGACACACACAGGGTAAGGTCCTGGCCCCATCTGAATCCATGTTGAAACTTTCATTAGAAGTTCAAGAGATGCCAGCATTCAAATTCTGACTGCTACAGACCTCTCTTTTTCACATTTTTTACTAAAGAAGACATTTTGAAAACTATTGTGCTGATTTCTAGTGCTGCCTCCCAGTTTACTGAGAGAGGTTGGCTGAACTGGACTTTGGTAATGAGAGATGCAAACAGAAATAAAAGGAGAATTGAAAAAATTTCCTTCTTTGCAGAACCCTAAGTCCCACAGTCAACCACTAATTCAAAAAAACCCAAACAGATTCAAAATTATGGAACATGTTTGATGTGAAAAAGGGCAAACAGCACTCAAGACTGAAGTAATATTTTGAAATTAAACAGCCTTGAGCAGTTAGCAGGAGATAGGATGAGAATTTTATCCTACTGGATCTGTTCTATGGGATGTGCTGATGGATAACATGCTGCTTCCAAACTCCACTATCCGTTCTCCTGCATTACGGAAGTCTTAAGATGTTGCCTGAAAATAAAAAGTGTCAGTGTAACATACAAACATGATTTCATCTGTAGCCATGACAACACAGCCAAAAAGACTCTAACCCAAAGAAAACCTGTGAATTCATTTAAGGAGGGTGTTTTTTCCTGGCTCATTAGTAAGAGAAGTTGGAAATCAATAAACGTTATGTTGGCTTTAGCAAGAGGAAACATTCAATGGCTCCTGTTGTAAAAGTGAGTGTAGTGCTCTTGACAGAAACCAGTGTTTTCAGTCATCTGAAGATACATGTGGCCATGGCCAATGCCCACTTTTCTCCCCCACCCCAAGTCCCCCAACAAAGCAAGAAAAATTAGTTTCTTCTTCCACCCCACCCCAGATTTTCTCCCACAGCTTGACTACAGTAATCCTTGAACAGGCAGAAGGTTGGTGCATTCTCTTCAGCCGATGCCTCCAACTTCTTCATTCTTGGCTCAAGTTTTATTCATTAATATTAGTCATCAGTTATTAAGAAAAAGATAGTTTCTAAGTGTTTGTTGTTGTTTTTTAACTGAAGTTAATCAGATACCATAGTCTGGTTATATGTGCTGAACTGCAGCTGTCAGTTATTCCTTTTTCTTGAATTCCTGGTTGCCATAGCTGGAGCCTTTTTCTATTTCAGTTACTCCTATCAGTCTACGAACTCCAAAGGAAGCTTTAAAATATAACAGAGAAATGAGAGGCACATTAAAACCAGTCCAAGCATTGAGAAGCTTACATGTAAACACACAAGCAGAACCCACGTGAGTTAACCCAATCCCCAAGTCAGCAGTGGCCAAGAGTGTGCTGTACGAGGCTGCACAGGGATCACAGGTCAAATGATGCCCAAAGAGAGACACAATCCAGACTTACAAATATAATTACTGAGGATCTTGGTTAACAGGACATGGTTAACATCAGCATGAACACTGAAGCACACCCCCTCCCTCTACTTCCCCTTCTTTTATTGTTAGGGTTTTTTTGTTGCAGGGGTGGGGGGGATATTTGGTGGTATTTATGTATTTCTTGTTTGCAGTGGTGGTTTTGTTTGTTGTTGTTTTGTTGTTTTGTTTTTTTTTTAATTTGCAGACAAGTTGTCCAGTAAAAGTATTTTTCTCCTTCAGGCACCATAATAATGGGCTACAAGACTCACCTGCTACTACTACAGTTTTTCCTTAAAATATGAAGGCAAATTTGCCCAGATTAAAGCTTTTGAAACAACAAAAATGCTGTACAATAGAAAGAAAGACTAGTGAGTGAGCTCCAAATATTTTCCTGCAAGGCCCATTCTTATTAATTAATACACAGAACTTATTGGAGGTAAAGGATCCTTTTATGTGTCACACCGGGCTTAGTATCTTCTCTGCTTTTATTACCTGCTCCTACGAGTCCCAGGAATGCAAGGATAAGGAGAGGTGATCCACTTGCAAAAACTCCAAAGCCAAATGTGAAGAGAGGAGAGAGGAGAACTGTGGCCCAAAAAAGGAAGTTTAGGAGAGTCCATGGTCTCCTAGGAGGTTTAAACTTCTTGCCAGGAAATACACCTTCCTGATTATACATCTCTTGCAAAGCATCCTGGAGGAAAGACAAAAGAAAACAGGTTCATAAAGTTTGCACCAAGCAGCCCAAGATTATTCAGCTCCAGGACAAAATCAGGGACAGTATCTGTGGTACAAACTCATCAAGAGTGCACAGCATCCAATTCCATCTGCTGTCACTTATTTGGCCATTTCTGTTGACCATCCAAGTGACCTTTAAGCCTTTTGAAGGCAATTTTGGCACCATCAAAAACTGAAACTTTATCATCCTCTCCACTATCAAATACCTTCATCTTGCCTGTTAATTGCTTAGGAATTTAGGGCAGCTTCAGACCAGAGACCAGTTCAGACACTACCAGCCCTCTTAGCTGGGTGCTTTTCCTTCCTGTTTTTACTTCCAGAAAGGTCAGCATGATTCAGCAAAGCACAGCAGAAAAATGCTGTCTGGAGAGCCAGGAGGGGAGGACAAGGCATGAGCTGAGAGCAGAGACAGCAGCACACCAGCCCCAATCCCAGCAGTGCAACTGAGCCACTGCATCCCATCCTGAGCCGGCAGAGGTGCAATCCTGGAACACACCACTCAAAGGAACAACATGCCCACCACCTTCCCTCAGTCTGTAAGATTGTTCTTTAAGGATTCCAAACCATTACCAAGGATGGCTCAAGTCTGGCTATTTCTTGTTTTTATTTCTTTTTTTTTTAATTGCCCTTACAAAGGGCTGAGAAGTGCAAGGCATTCCCTGCCAATAACAGCCTTCTGAGGACACATCCTCTGTGCAGGAGGAGGATTCCAGTTACAAAGTCATTGCAATAAATGGAATGAGAGGATTCCAGTTACAAAGCATTGCTAACACTGAAAGATCAGTATGTGTAATACCCATGTCCATAAGCAATACCTCCCTGTCAACATCTCACAAGGAAGTTGAACAGAGGTACAGCCAACATCAGGAGGGATGAGAGGAAATGGTGGCACATTGCACTAGGGGAGGGTTAGGTTGGACATTAGGAAAAAAAACTTTCATGGAAAGGGTTGTAAGGCTGTCCAGGGAACTGGTGGAGTCATCATCCCTGGAAGTGTTCAAAAAACCATAGAGATTTGGCACTTGAGGACATGGTTTAGTGGTGCATGTGGTGCTGGGTTGACAGCTGGACTCTATGTTCTTAGAAGCCTTTTTCAACTTCAAAGACTCTTTGGTTCTATAGACCTGCTAAGGGCAGGTGTGGGGAGAAGATGATGAGCTACTGCTCTTTGTAAGATAACCTCTCTCTTTAATTGAATCAGAGTTCAGATATTCAAACAAATTAAGTTGAAATAAATATTAAGAAACTCAGAACAATTTGCTGCCCACCTAGAGACTGAGCATAAGCCCAGCAATGCTACAGCACAGGTCATCACAGCTGGGGAAAGGATACTTAAACTTTCTGTGCTCTGCCATCTTCCCAAAAAGATAAGCAACACAGAAATCAAGATACACTTTTCAAGTTTAATAATCCACTACTTAGGTCTGGACAACAATTACAGCTCTCTCCTACTCCCCACAGAAGTGTTAAATCTGTGGTCGAGAAAATAACCATCTAAGGTTAGAAAAAGAAATGACACAAGGAAAAGCTCTGAGCCATCTGAAGGCATGCTGGCATCGGTCCCTGGCATGGGACTGTCTGTCCCATGTCACACACCACTGCAAGTATTACCAGGAGGCAGAAGGAAAGTGACAGTGGGAGAAAAATGAAAGCAAAGAACAATTGCAGCTGAAAGCCGGGACCGGCTGTCCCTGACAGACAGTTATCACTCTTCTCGAGTGCCTAAAAACACCCACAGGGAAAATGGAGCTTTTAGAAACACATGAGAGATCCAAGAGCTGAAAAATGTAAAAAGACAGTGGATTGCTATTAGTCTTCCACAGCTCAGGCATATCTCTGAATTCTATTGTGCTTCCCAGCAATTTGAGACCTCACTACCCAGCCCTCTGCTGCCAAGGGGCTCCTCTGTCCTGCTCCTTCCAGCACTTTGAGGGATGGCTGCTTAATTATACATAATATCCTCTCCATCCAGTGCAGGAGTGTGTATTACTCACTGCCTTAATACACTCCTCTGTGCCAGTCCCAAAAGACTGAAAAGAAAGCAAAGCTATTTACCTTTTCCTGGTAAAGCTTATGAAGCCAGTTTGCAGCTTCCTTTTCATCTTGAGGGATATCTTCCAGAGGAAATCTCCTAGTTTAGTAAAGAGATTAAAAAATGGAAAGAAGAAAAACAAAAAAAGAATTAAGGGAAAATCCAGGTATTTGATTTTATCCCTCTGCTAGGGAAGATCTTCCACTCAACTAAAGGGTATAAATCACAGGCAACACTGTCACTGATGGCAGAGGTCTTAAATACAGAGAACTGGGACTTAAGAATCTGAGGTTTTAGGTTGGGAATTGGGTGCTATTTAAGACAAAAGAAACTGTACAAGCTCCTGTCAGTTTCAGAGCACATCAGTAAAATAAGCCTTTCCCATTGAAACACTGTTCCTCCTTCACCAGATCCACCACGGGCTGATTCCCAGTGAGCTCAGACTGAGGCACTCGGAGCTGGGAAAAGACAAGTAAGTGGAAAACCCAAGGGTAATTGTTTGTTCCATTTTGGTAGTGAAAACCCTATTTTGGAAGTAATGTGAGAGTAATGAACTAAACTTTATACCATCTCTGAGGAAAACATCTGCAGTGACTGCACTTGTCCCTCTTTGCCTCTGCAGCCCCACAGACTGAGGCACACAGTTCTGGGGCTGTGTGACAATTCTGTCCAGTGCCAGCCCTGGCCTGGCCTCACTGAGAACAGCTGCCTTGTCAGAGCCTCTCTGCAGTGGTGAAGAGCCAACCATTCCCCTGCATTTTGTTTTCTGAGACCCTTCCAGCCCAAACCTCTCTGTCATTCTGTGAATGTGTTCTAACACTTTTCTAATGATTTCTGCATCCCGTAAGCCAACAGAACACCAGATCTGGCAGATTTACTTACATGAGCTTTAACAAGAGGAGCTGCTCAATTCATATAAATAATGCTCAATAAAAGCTCAGTGGAAAGTCATTTGCTGAAATCTTTCTGGTGAAGTTGCCATGGTGTTGCTGTCACCACTAGAGGGGACTCACAGCAATAACATTTGGTGATTTCCTGATTATTTCCTCTGGAGGCAGTCAGGATAAAGACTGGGTCCACTGCAGAGCTAAGCTGCTTAGCTCTGCACAGGTAACTACGTCTGCACATAGCAAGAACAAGAGCTTATGTGCTTCCCTTCTCTGAGCTACAAGAAGTCTGTTGGCACAATAAGGACATGTTCCATTTTCAGCAAAAAAAAATCTGTAAAAATAGTCTCCTTACGCTCATAGCTTCTTCCCCACAAACACATTTTTAAATCAATCTTCTTTCCATCCACAAACACATTTTAAATCAAAATTATCTATGCACAGCCATTTGTAGGGTACAATTAGCAATTTTACCTGGCAACATCATCCTCAACAGAATTTTACAAACCCAAACCTCTTCTAACACTACTGAAAACTACATTTCTCTTATTTCCTCCCATTACCCCTCCAAGAAATGAAATAAAATTGCACCTCCATTAGCAAAAAAGGGTATTTAACTGAAGGCTGCCACAGTTCAGTGTATAATTAATAATTATACAAATGTGCATCCATGCATGTGCACCCCAGATCCAGCTAGATATCCTACATGCATCTGCCATCAGTGTGGAAGTGCCTGACCAGCTGTTCTGCTGGCTGGCAAATTGTCTGCTCACTTTCCTCACCAGGGCTATGCTTGGCAAGTGTAAATAGTGAAAATGAAACCCCTTGCACATGAGCAATGCCATTTCTCTGTGCACAGCTCCACAGTCATCTTTTTAGCTGAGAGACTAAAATGTTGTAGGTGTTGCAGCAATATACAGACCCAAGACCAGAGGAGAAAGGTGTGGGGGGGAAGGAGACACTTTTTTTTTTTAACTTTTAAAAACCAAGCATCAACCTCATCACCAGAATACAGCAATGTTTTCCAAAGGATGGGTGAAGCCCCCAGAGAAGCAGAAGCAAACTCCAAATAACTGTGGAAAGAACAACCAGGTCATGTCTCAGGTCCAAACATAAAAGAGAAAAGAAGAAATTCAACAGGATTGGTAGTTTTTATGATCACAAGGAAGCCTTTGAAGCAGAAGGCAGCAAGGAGAAAGCAAGAAAGAGAAGGGGCGGGTGTGCATGCAAATGTGTACGTGCTGCATGGGCTTAGGTGTTACAGCAGCTACTCTTTGAGGCAAAGGAACAGTGAGGAATGTGAGCAATGTCCCACCTCATTCATACGATGTCTGAATTTCAGCATTTTTAAATTTTTAATCTGCTGATCAAACCATGTGAGTGAGGGAGAGAAACAGGCACGTAAAGGAGCTTTATACTCCTTACTGCAAGGGACCACTGAAGATGAAGGATGAGGAAAAGTGGACTACAGGAAAGGAAATTACCCTCTAAAATCTAAATACACTTCAATGTGCCGAAGTATGCATCTTAGGGCTCACCTCTATCAGTATATGCTCACCTTACACACATATCTGCTTCATATTTCTTCCCATAAAGAATTCCTAATAAAGACGGGTTCTTGTTTCCTCTGAAATTTAGTGTTACATCATACACTGCTGAAACTGTTATAAAGAAAGAAAACAGGGCTGTTACAGTAGCAGTTGTAGCAAGCACCTTCTGGCATCCCTGCTTGAGGCAGCACCAGAGCCTTGTGCAAGCCTTGCATTAATGATGTCAGAGCCCTTCACTATTTTGTGTTTGCACATCACATTCATCTGCACCAGACCCCTGACCTGAGACGCTCTGTATAACACCTCATGACCTGATGAACCAAGCAACATAAAACGATTTTTAGCATTTTTTAAGGACTGGTATCTGACAGTTCTGTGGCAATTTACAAATTACCAGCTGACAGGCTGGATCCTCATCACTGCCAGCTCACTAATTGTAATGAACAACAGAGCAGACTGTGCTGTGCTACACAGAGTGTGCTAAGTAACACATTACAAGTGCTGCAAAGCTTGGCAGTACCTGTTCCCCTGAGACACTGGACAGCAGTGGTGAAACCTTTGGTTCTGGGCAACAGGTGGTATTTCAGTTTAGGCAACCCCTTGGATTCAGCTACTTCCATACTGATGCGGTGCTTGGTCTCTGTGAAACGAGTTCCTTCACAGTACAGCAGAAACTGTGCCAGACAAAAGCAAAAAAAAACCCCAAGGATGTCTTGAGATATCAAAAGAAATCCAGCAGTATACTGAAAATTCCTCCAAGATAAACACACACATGCACACGCTTCAATTGTCTCGTCTCTTCACCAAGTATTAGGCATAAGCACAAACTCCCAACTCATTTACTATTACCTTTACATTTAACAACACTTGTACCAAATTTAAGGTGACAAAAAGACAGCCCTAATTGTGGCATTTGGAATGCACAGAAATTAGGAACTTGATTCTCTCAAGTCAATTTTAATCATGACTTCAATTACCGAGGAGGAAGTCTTGATTTAAATAATCAATGCTAACTACATTTTGCACTTATATTTTCTAGTAGTTTTCCCTAGAGAATACTCCTTGATTCTCAGTTGTAGAATCATTAAAATGTATAGATTTGAAGCTCAAGTTCAGTCTTGAGATTTTTTTTTAATTGGTAGGGGTTTTTCTGTTTTTTCTTTTCTTCCCCACACTAATGAGGAAGATATATTCAATAGAATTCATATCCATATATTCAAGCAATTAAGTAGCTTAAAATACATTTTCCAGATTCTTACTTTTTCCATCTTTGTAATGGCAGAAAATTACAATGTATTCACAATATTCTAGTTAAGGCTTAATGTTTCACTATTCATTTTAACAAGCTGTACTGGATAATACTGAAAATTCACTTAAAATGCATAAAAAGCCTCTTAATGTTTTATAAGCCAAATAATTGTACATTACGTGTGCTGCTATAAAAGCAAAACTGAGAATTTATCAAAACCTTTGCATTCAAAGCTCTAAGAAGGTTAATGGATTGATTATACCACCATGCTGCTGCAGTGAAGTCTAACAGCATTGCACACAATGAAACAGAGGTGTTTTATCCTTGATTTTACATAATGTCAGGATAAAAAGGTAAAAATGTAACTGCAGAACCAGGTATAAGCTTGCCATTTGTTCTCAGAGACTTTTTGGGAAATCTGTGATTTCACAGATCAAGGAGTACACTAACAGGAACTTTCTATCAAAACCCATGGTCTCTGCACTCCAATTCACTCACTTCTCCAAAAAAGATTTTTGTTTTTGTGTCCTTTCAGCCTACCTCAGAAGGCGTTATACAGATGGAGTAAGCAAATATAGGCTTTTTAACAGGTAAAAAATAAATCATTAAGTATCACACAAGCCTGATTTATAAATTATTCTCAAGCTTCTGAACTGTTTCCCAAATGGCTTCCCTTACCAACAGGCAAACAGCAGTTTTCTAGCAGCACATCCCAAAAGACCTTCTGAAACAGAGCATGGCTTTTCCCTGACAACACCTGGAAGTGAGCACACCTTCTCCTGACACACAAAGCCACAGGCACCAATCTGTCACCGTTTCACTTCTAGCAGCCAGCGTCGGAGGAGGGACTCAACACTTACCCACATGTATTCAGGATAATCAGACAAACGTTTCAATCCCTCAATAACTGTATCTCTGTCCTCTTCCCATTTCCTTTTGCAGAAAACAATCTCGAGGAAGTACCACGTCCAGCCAATTAGAGGCACATATAGCAGCTCTCTCTTAGCAAGAACTTTGGAACTCTTGGAGAAAAAGACAGAAGCGACAATCCATAAATGTCATTTGCTAATTTGTGCAATGGGGTCAAACACATTAAAGCTAAGATGATGGAGTTGTATCTGGGAACTCAAATGCAGAGAAACTGTTTATAGGTGGGTTTTAAACAGGCCTATCACCCTGCAGAGGAAGGGGAAGCTCGTGGCCCACATACCCCCAGCACCCCAAAGCGCTCCGTCATGGTCCAGCCGCACAGGAAGTCGATCTCAAAGTTGTGGTTCAGGATGATGATGACGTGTTCCTTCCCAAAGGTTTTCACCGTGGCCTCGTCTGAGAACAGGGTGCACTCTGTGCCTGACCACCATTCCAGCAGCATTACCAGCTCTAGCAAACATGATGAAGGTGGAGAGAGGAGTTACAGGCACCCCTTACACAAAGCATTTCGAGTTTCATCTTCAGCCCCATTCTCTGCCCAGCCTCTCCTGACTCCCAACACTGTCACCTTCCCAAACCTACCCAGCAGAGATGAAACAAAAGCTTGGAAGGGTACAGGTCAAACCACATTACCACCCCTAAGCAGTATTTAAGGTCCCAGACACATGCATTATGGATAATTCAGCAAGTTTTTAACAGCAACAAGTTTGAGCATTGCCTTACAAATGCGAAATTTCATGACCACTGGAAAAAAAAAGCCCGAAGTATGCCTGAAAACAGACAGTGGAGCTGTTGATTGCTCCACTAAATGAGCACAGTTCCTCCCAGGTGGAATACAAATTATGCATAGATGCAGCCTAATGATTTTACTCCACATGAAAAAAGCCTTATGGAGGTAAACAGACCAATAAAGGTCTTTTAAAGGGATGCAGTGACATAGATCTTCTGTGATAGATTTTAATATTAAAACACAGGGCTCTAATTGTTCTGTATTATGATCATCAACACAGTGTTAAAAACAGCAGAGAACAGAGCTAATTTATCAAAATACCCGAGCAAAGACAGGAATGGTAAATTGTGTCTCTTTTACTGCAAAAGAATGAGCCCTTTTCCCTTCATTTATTCCAACTTTAAAGTATCACAGCAACTCTTCTTCCACTCTGAACATTTGTTGCCCTTTCTTATTTCCTACCTCCCCTTTTTTCATCATAAAACCCCCTTCCACTTAAATTCAGCATGCACTGACTGTAGTTGCTATGGTTAGCTTATTTCCCTCATTTCAGTACTTTGAGGCAGATGGAAGGCACTGCTTGCATCATGGGACAACTATAAAAAGTATGAGAATAGTTCATCCTCCCAGTAGGAAGATTTGCTTCCCTGCAAACCGTAGTCATTGGTATTTTCTCTTTTCAATGGGATATGGATGAAATAAAAATGTGGTTGCACAAATATGGCAGTTAAAAAGAGCCCAACCCTCCCCACATGACTACACCTGCAAGGTTCCCCCTTTGTTCCCTTTATCAGGCTCTGCCAGGAGGTTTTCCAGCTTCCCATTGGGAGATTCTGGTTTTGCCAAACAGGGCAGCACCTTCCTGCACAAGGGTTTCAGATCAGTGGGATCAGACAAGGTCACCTATCCATACTGCTAAACAAGAGTTTGGGATCCAGTCTTGCACCACACCAGAGAGAAGGCAAACACAGTATTTAGATGAATAATGGGGAAAACCAGTCCTGGTCTGCTGAGGGTACAGAGCTCACCTAGCACTGTTTTCTTCACTCATGACCACTTACCCACCCACCAGGTTATTCCCCTGTATCACTTTCAGCACTTGCTCATTTGGAGGCATGACAAAGTTATGCACCTTGCTGGCCAAGAGAGCTTAACCTCAGTCAACTGGAGATATGGCAGGGGAAAGACAGAATTGTCTTGTTCCTTTACACCAGGTACAGGTTTCTATCACTGCTTCCCAGCTTTGTAGGCTTTGTGATCACTTGCCTTCCTTTCTCTGGTTATCCTGGCTCAGTAAAAGGGGAAAGAGGACAGCAAGAGTGTCCTCAGAGCACCTTCCAAGCAGGTAGCCAGGAGAATAGAGCAGTGGTACCAAACACATTGTGGTACTCTGAGCAATTTTCCCTTTCCATTGCTGACTGTGTACCAAGGAGGAACATCTCCAGTACCTGCTACATTTTCTTGCACAAAATCTAATCACCTGGGTGTGTTTCTTCTTCAAAATCAGGGGAAAAAAACCCAAAAAAACTGCAGAGGCCAGTGTGGATGACTTTCAGCAGAACATTTCTTTCACCCTTCTCCCTAAAACAGTGGAGGATTTGCCAGAGTTCATACTGAGAGAGGAGGGTTGACGAGCCAAAGGATTAACACAAGGAAACAGATTGTCCCTTACAAGTGTGCTGACAAATGATGTAATTATAACCAGGAGTGGGCTCATTTCCTTTTTTCAGCGTGTGGGTTACAGCTCCTTTGCGTGGCACTGATCCTGCCAGTGCTACAGCAAGAACACCCTTCTGAATGAAGGAATGGGAACACTTGCACTGCCCAGGAGAGTTCCTGGGGAATAAGCAACACCTGGCTTCAGCCACCCCCTGCAGCTGGGCTTCCCACACACCAAAACAGGTGCACTGGCAGCCTCACAAGCCTCCAGAAACAAAGCAAACAAGGGGCACAGCACATCCCTCAGCTGAAAGTACCAACACATGAGAGGTTATTTGTGCAACCCCACGAACCCAAACAGTTGCACTCTCCAAGGGTGAGACTCATCTGAAAGGAGCTGACGTGGGAGAGCTGCAAGTACAGACTACCTGTCATGAATTTATGGGTTTATGCTGGGGCCAGAGCCTGAGAGACCTTCCTTCCCCAAATGTCTGTCAGGAACACTGGAGAGAGTCTCTCTCCCTCCCCTTTGGAAGCTGGGCTTTATGTGTTTGAGAGGAGACACAGTAAGAACAGAGCCTGGTTTTAGTACAGAGGCACACACAGGATGACCTGTGTATCCTTCCCTGCACTCTGATCCTCTGCCAGCTGGGCAGAGCAGCTTCTCTGACAGACCCCCAGCCTAAAACCACAAACAGCTTGGAGAAAGCGAGCAAAATGTGGCATCCAGAGCAGAACACCAACCTACAGCTTCCTTGCCAAAAGGCTTCTCCATACTGAAATATATTTCATTATGAATGGCAACACTGGAGCTACTGCATTTACACAGCTTACCTAAATTGCTATAAATCACAATTGAAGAGCATATTCTGTCAGCTCTTCCATTACAGGCCATCAGCTCTCTGCAATCCCACACAACATTTACAGTAATTTTCAAAGTTTAATTTCCCAATATGTTAATTTATAACAGGCTATACACTAGGGGTTATCCTACAGACAACCCAATTATCCACTCAGCTTCTCCAAACCTCTTTGAACAATGGTGTGGGTTATTTCCAGTGTTTAGAGGATATAAGACAGGAGCATTTGAAGTGTGACTTTTTCATGCACTAGGGGCTGAGCCTAAAGCCTTATAGGAGCAAGCAGCTCGTATCTTCAGAAAAGCCTAACTATTAATGCAGCAATGGTTTTCAGCATGAGACCAGATCTTAGATTATTAAAAGCACAAAGAAATTCTTACAAGCAAATTAAAAATAAAAACTCCTATATGTCCCCACTCTCATCCAACCAAACTCATTTTGAAATTTCTACTAAGTTCTTCTAGTACAATACCTTTTTTCCTGACAATTTGCCTGCTAGTCTATTTAATTTCCTCTCTCCTGTGCTTCTCAGCAGGCAGGACAAAAAGCACAGTAAAGACAGGGACAACAAGCTTAAAAAGAGACTGAACCAGACACCTCAGAGAGTTTTTGTTGGTGATACTTCACATCGATGATTTACAAAATGTGGGTGCCTGTCAGTGGACTGCTGAACTGTAATTTCAGTGCTCATTCTGGTGACTCATTCACCCAAAGTGGGAGTTGGATGCTGAGCTGAGCACTAAGGTAAGTGCCCATGCATACTGGGAGGGGATGGAGAATGGAAACTGATTAGATGATTCACTGCTCAAACAGGAGGTGACATTTGGGCTAAGGGGCCTTCCAAACACTCTAAACATTTTCAGAAATCCAGCCCTCTGTTAAGCTCTATGAGGAGAAGGCAGCCACAGGGAGGAAGTTTTGCAAAGGTGTGGAAGAGGAGAACAGAGAAGCTGCACTCAGTGCAGAGCTGACCCACGGGCAGAAGAAACACTGACAAATTGCTCACAAGAGGAGACCCTGGCCTCAGAGACGAGCACTGGAGGGTGTAAGGGGATTCTGAAGTTTGTCACACAGTTCAGCTGCAGGGACATCTACAGGAGATACTTTAAGATAGACCTCTCCCTCTGCAGCCCACACAACAAACTGGGGCTCCTACATGATCAGTATTGCTCATATGCTCAGTACCTGAGCCAGTCTCAAAATTGTCCCTTAGCACGGCTGCTGATACTGCATGAAAGTGGCATTGAGACAAAAGTAACAACTCCTGTCAGTCCAGATCAGGTGGGAGGTGCAGAGGACCTTCACCTCCTCCTTTTTCGAATGACAGAGTGACAACACACATCAGGCTCTTGACTTCTGTATGATTTCCAAGCATTCCAGGAAAAAAAAAAAAAAAAAGAAAAGCTGTTCTGACCGGCTCTGAAAGAATCTCCATCTAACTTATCATTTCCCTCGTCTCTGTGTGCAAACAGATATATGTGCATGTATTTTTTTTTTTGGTTAACAGAAGCAAAAACAAGAAAAACCCCTCCCCAGCCCCACCCCTCCCAGCATACTCACGGCTCCAAAGGGAATAGGCAAGGCGACAGTTCACTCGGCGATAAAGCTGCTTGTTGATGGGCCAGAGGACCAGCGTGCATAGTTGAATGAAGTTAATGATCAGTCCACTGACAACAAAGACGAAGCCAATGAGGAGGTGAACTATGAACTGGGTCTTCAGGAAGGCAATGAAGCCCATGATAACCACTCAGAAGCGTGTGCAAGGGCCGTCACTCAGAATAACTGTCCTGAAAGAGGAAAAGGGAAAAAAGCAACAGAGAGTCAAATGGAGAGTGGATTTACAAGCTCGGAGGAAGGACAAAGCAAAAGCCCTGACACAGTCCAGGCTCATTGATCAAGAGGAGCCAACCCAATAAACACTGTGCTCTCCAAGCCTGCCTCATGCAGGTCTTCACACAATAAACTGGTGATGGTGTGAATCCCTGCCCAAAATAGGAAGGAATCATTATTTACAATTTACAGCCCTCCAGGAAAATTATTGTTTGCTGAAGAGACTAATCTCACACCTCTCTTCAAACAAATGCCACAGAATTGGGAGTTAATGCTGGGAGGAACACTGAGCCCTGCACTCACAGTGAGCAGCAGAGCCCTGATGGACAAACAGGACTGTATCTTTAGGGGTGATGTCCTGAACTGCAACAGGAGCCTCACCCTGCAAAGAGCAGGGCTGGTCACACACTGCATCAGTCTGGCAAACACTAAGGCCTGGAAATGGAAATCAGGTATTCCCACATTCAAACCCCATGCTGGAGCAGTTTAATAACTTCTCACTTTGTCAAGCCACAGTTCTGTGATCAAATAGACCAGTTAGTGTGGGGGGAAAATGCAAAATGATAAAAAAGCCTTAGGCTATGTAGCAGTACAAACTTCATCTGGAAAGGGCATTGGTGTAGAGTCTTGATTGCACCGACTTAGCCAGAGCCCTTAGCTCTGAGCATGTGCTGTGTTTATACCAGGCACAGGAAGACTGGCAACGTCTGAACCAGCAGAATGCCACAGGAGCTCAGACAAGCCTCATCCACTACAAATCCTGTCAGCTGAACATTAACCCAGCAAACTGTATCTACCAAGCCACCAAACCGAGCTTATTGCAAACCCCACATGATCCAGCACTGGCCTGTTTGACCTGCAGGGTACTGGAAGCCCTGCAAGGCCAGCCAGGCTGTCAAACCACGGCCTCAAGGACTCACCCCAAAAATAAAAGCTTGACTCTGATTTTCTGCCACAGCCACAGCTTGCTGATGGTTTTCATGCTCAGCTTTTACAAATGTGGCAAATGACCAGATCAAGCAGTAGATGGTAACAAATACTTTTGACAAATCAGGCATCCCAAGGTGATGTGGACCCGCTGCCCAAAAATAAAGTCCCTGCCAGCTGTGAAGAATCAAATAATTTTCACTCACCACCTCCTTACAGTATGCTGCTATTTATAAAACTCTACAGCAATTTTATTGTGAAAGCTTGTTTTCTATCCTCTCTTCTACCAATCAGGTACAGCCTTTCAAGGCACAGAGTATCTAGTTTTCGCACAATTAACATCCATTTGCATCATTAGTAACCTACCCACTTCAGAAGCACATTAGAGAGGCAAAAAAAAAAGCCTGGCTGAACACAGCCAGTACTGTGCCTACCTCAGAAAGCAAAGCAAAGATGAAAAGTATTGGAGCTCACAATAAATAATCTAAATTCTCCCAGTGTTTTCCTGTACGGATGAAAGAAACATTTCTTCCACTAATAAATTACTTTAAGAACAGCTGTTGAGAAGCAGAGACTTCTGTTTGAAAAGGAACAGGTGGAGCCCTCCTTCCTCTTCCCTCCCCAAAAGGCTGCAGTTGTCTCACACAGCCAAAACACCACAGCAGTGCTCACACATTGCTGTGTGGGAGGCAGCCTTGGCACCCAGTGACTCCCTAGCACTGGCCTTGTTTGTCTTTTCCACTGGCACATCTAATAAATACTGCCAAACATTAAACACCAGCTTCTTCCCTTCCAAGACCAGAGTCATTCTCTTCATCTGGTGTATCTCAAAAGCCAGTTCAAACAAACAAGAAAAGGACAATTCCCTCCACCCCTGCAGGCTGTTTCTTGAGTTCTTGCTTGCCCTCTGCAGAGCCATGTGCAAGTTGAATGGTTTGACACTGGACACAGTCATCAGCAAATCTAAGGCTGGACTTGAGGATCTTGGAAGCTCTTCCAACATGATTCCATCCATCTATGACAGTCATTAGAGCAGCACTTGCAGCCTTTTGTTGCACAGCTTGGCCCCTCTCAGACAGGGCCACAAAGCACACACAAATGGCACAAGGAGAAACGGGAATATCAGGTATTCTCTATCCTCAAATAAAATGGTTTGGCTCCACTTCCACAGTCTCTTGGCTTTGAGTAGAGTCTGTGTCACTCTGGTATCTGTCTCTTCCATTAAGGATATTGCTGTTTTTCAGACCCCAAAGGGCACATCTCTCCTTACACTGCAGCAAGATGGTTTCTCCAGCTTTGTTAGACATGGAAAACAGGATTTACCACTCTTGCACCAGCATCCTGCCCCACATGCTGGGCACCACAGGATCATTAAGGTTGGAAAAGCCCTCCCAAATCATTGAGTCCAATCTTTGGCCAACCACTACCTCGACAACTAAACCACAGCCCTAAATCTCACATGCAGTCACTTCCTGAACACCTCCAGGAATGGTAACTTCACCATTTCCCCAGGCAGTTTCAGTGCTGAACAACACTTTCCATTAAGAAATTCCTCCTGATGTCCAATCTGAGCCTTCCTGGCACAGCTCGAGACCACTTCCTCTCATCCTGTTGCTGTAGTCTGATCCTTCTAGTTTTGCTGCTGGATATGCAACCTGCCACTCTCTGTTTTGACAATCCCTCACTTAACTGCATTTGACTTTTAAGATAATTAGAAGTTAACCTAAATCCAGGAATTCCTTCATTTTCTGCATCCCTGCCCATGTAGGACAGCCAGGCAATTTAGGGACAGGGCAAAAGGAAAAAAAAAAAGCAGCTGTTCTGTTGTATCCCATGGTCAGGGTGCAGGGAGGATGGGGAAATCAGTATTTGCTGAAACGAGGAAAGGCACCACTTCTGCATTTGACATATGTATTAAGATCAACTTAGTGAAGTATCTAAGAAGTAAACATCTGCCCCAGTCTGAGACAGCAAATCTCAACACTATTAATTTTTTATTTTTTTTTTAACCAACTCATATCATCTGAATTTTTAAAGACCTGCTGGTAAAAATCTTATTTTTGCCCTTGTTTTCCTAAAACACTGTAACTTCCCAGCACTGACCTTTTATCACAAAACCTTCATTTCCTCCCAGACAGCCACAGTGAGAACTGTGGGGAGTTTTAGTACCCTCCCTGCTTTCACAGGATCAGAGAATGGTTTGGGTTGGAAGAAGCATTAAATATCACCTACTTGCAACCCCCACACCATGAGCAGGGACACCTCCCACCAGACCAGGTTGCTCAGAGCCCCATCCAGCCCGATCTTGACCTTTCATCTGCTCTGATGAAAAAGTTCCTGAATGCTTTGCATCCTTCAGGGCTCTCTCCCTTATTTCTATGCCTCTGATGAAAGGGGCAAGGAGCCAAATGTCCTGGTGTGGTGGGCTGACCCTGGCTGGAGGACTGGTGTCCACCAAGGCCACTCTCTCAGTCCCCTCCTCACCTGGACAGGGAAAACACAACAAAAGGCTTGTGGGTGAAGGTAAGGGCAGGGAGAGATCACTGAGCAATTACTGTCACAGGGAGAACAGACACAATGTGGGGAAATCAGCTCAATTTATTACCAATCAAAGCAGAGTGTGGTAATGAGAAATAAAACCACATCTTAAAACACTTTCTCCTAACCCCTCCCTCTTTTTGTTTGGCTCAACTTCCTGATTTTCTGTATTTCCTCCTGCCCAGCAGTGCATAGGGACAGGGAAAAGGCTGTGGTCAGTCCATTACTCATCTCTGCTGCTTCTTCCTCAGTGAGAGGACTTCTCACACACGTCCCCTGTTCCAGAGTGGAGTCCCTCCCACAGGAGACAGTCCTCCATGAGCTTCTCCAATATGAGTTCTTCACCAACTGCTCCAGCCTGGTTCCTTTCCACGGGGTGAAATCCTTCAGGAACAGGCTGCTCCAGAGTGGGTCCCTTGCAGGGTCACAAGTCCTGCCAGCAAACCTGCTCCAGCCTGGGCTTCCCACAGGGTCACAGCCTTCTTCAGGTTCCTGTGTGGGCTCCTCCAGGGGCTGCAGATGGATCTCTGGATCCCCACGGATCTCCATGGGCTGCAGGAGCACAGCTGCCTCGACAGGGCCTGTAGGGGAATCTCCACTCCAGTGCCAGGAGCACGTCCTGCCCCTCCTTCTGCACTGACCTTGGAATCTGCTGGGCTTCTCCCACATATTCACACTCCTCTCTCTGGCTACAGTTGCTGCTGTGGAGTTCTTTCCCACCTTCCTTTTTCAGTACACAGTCTCAGGAGTGGCACCACCATCTCAGATGGGCTCAGCCTTCACCAGTGGGTCTGTCCTGGACACGAGGACAGAGTTGGGTCTTGAAGCCCCACGTCCACGTGGATTCTCTGGTTTCCAAAAGATACCACGTGCCTCTCAGGAGAAGTCAGAAGTCAGCTTTCTACATTCATGGAAGTCCTAATGATTAAACTTCCTGGAGACTTCTACCTCTGCCAAGTGTCACTGGAATGTGCCACCAAGTTCAAAGCCATTAGAAGGGAGAATGACAGAGAAGTGCAACTGCATCAGCTCCACTTCATCAAGAAATCAGGTTAAAAAAAACCCCAAATGCACAACATGCACATTACAGCATTTTGTGACACGTAGCTATTTATGAAGTCAAAATTAAAAATTAAGCCACTAATCATCTATAAGACAGTATATTCAGTTTGAACTCCAGATTTTAATTAATTTCTTGCTGTCATGTGCATGCAATCCCTCTCAAGTTCATGATGTTTGGATGAATATGAGCATGAAATTAGAAACTTGTCTACTAATATTCCAACCCAGTGGGAATTAATGTACTTGACAATGACAAAAACTGTGGCAGGCAGGATTTACATCTCTAGACCTTTGCCTTCAGTTTTTCTGAGCATGCTTTTGCCATCTCTGCTGTGCCATATTTACCTCCACCCATGAAACCAGCTGCAGACATCTTTTGCCCTGAACATCTTGCCTGCACCCTGAAATCTGGTATTTTACCTACTTTTGTTATTTGAACAATGAGTGAAACTTCTAGATCACTGAATTTTACCTTTCACCACCACATTTTGACATAGTGTATTTTTTAGATGAAGCCTTCTAAGCCTCCTTAAAGTCTGTATAAACTTGGCAAACTGCCTGTGAGGAAGGGTTAATGATGTTGCAAGTCTGAAGCAGTACATAAAAGGCATTTTGTTGCCCATCAAGGGTATCCTGATGATTTTTCAGAATTCTACAAACACTGCACATCAAAAACACACAAGGAAAATAAAGCCTATTTTTTATTCAAAGTGAGATCTACCTGTTGCATGAGCTGCTTCATGAGTATGGGGAGAGATAAAAGCAGCAGAAACCAGGAGCTCAAGACAATGGCTTTTTCTCAGTATACTTTCTACCCTTCCAACCTTTCTGATCACCCAACCCAGGCTAATTCTCTTTCAAAAGCATGAAAATCACCAGCCTAAGTGTTCCCTCAGCTCTCCTTCTGAGACCAGAAAACCCAAGAATACTCAGCAGCTACCCAAGAGTCAGGGCAGAGATATGAAGGAAAGCTTCCAGTGGCCCTACCTATGCTTCTCTGTCAGAGAAATAAAAGTACAGATCCCAATCTGATTATTTTAGAATCCTTCAGAAATGCCACATTGCCACAGGGGTAGCAGGTTATCTTCTTGGACATTTCTGGGACATTCCACACAAAAATGTGTCGATCATCTTATGATCAATGCTTAGAAGTAATAAGTTACCACTAAGAAATAATTTTTCTTTGCAGAATACACAATACTCTTCTAGCTGAAAGACAAAAGTGCAGTGGCTATCCAGCTTTTAAAAGCAAAATGATATATTCATAGCAAACAACCTTGATAACAGGAAAATATTCAGGAAGACAACAGGTTGCTGGACTCCTCCTTCCTGCACTGTACCACATCTCTTTCTGGGATTAGGAATTTGGGAGCCTGACCCCTGTGATACAGAAGCCACACAAAACCAGTGGAGAGAGTATTTACCCAGGGCTTTGCCCCAGACTTTAAAAAAGCATCCCAAGACTCCTGCCCACTCTGCCATGGCACCACTAAAAGCAATCTCCTCTCAGGCCTCATTTATTTTAGAGCCACCACTGGCAACCACAGGTGCCTAAGTGGGCTGGAAAACAGAGCTCAGGTCAATAACAGTGAGTCAGAGAGAATAAGCAAATAAGGTGTAACAACAGTTTTGGTACCCATTTGAACAGTCTGTACCAGGGATTCTCCAGATAAGCTGTAAAAGCAGACAGCCACTCAATTGCATCCCACTCAGCATTACAAACTGTCTACTACAGACCTGGCCTTTTAAACCTAAGCATGACAGAAAGATGATCTCAGCTTCTCACACAATATAGGTTTAATTTCCCTGAGCATGCCTCAGTGAGATGCAAGGCTGATTCAGAGTTCATTAAAAATCCTGCTTGTCATGAATTTTTAAATTTGAAGGCTACAGAAAAGAACCTTAAGCTGAACTGAGGTCACAGAGATGTTTGTTTTTGAGTTGTAAGAACTAGGAATAGGATCTCAAAAAGAAAAAATGGTACCATCATGAAATCAGGTGAAAACTCATTCCTTGAAACGTTGCCCATCTTGGAAACAGCACCAGAGCCAATTTCCAGAAAAGGTCAAGAGTGAAAGATTATCACCACTATCTGTCTGCAATATATTCCTTACTTTGGGCTTGATCTAAAGGCATTCAATCCACAGAAAATCCCACTCATGTCAATAGGTTTGGCTCAGTATCTGTGGAGATTTTTGATATGACTATTTCCATCAAATAAAAAGCCTTTGGTTTGACTCATCATCCTGATGAGGTGCCAATACTTTGAGGTTAAAAAAGAAAGAAAGAAAAAAGAACGAAAAAAAGAAAGAAAAAAGAAAGAAAAAAGAAAGAAAAAAGAAAGAAAAAAGAAAGAAAAAAGAAAGAAAAAAGAAAGAAAAAAGAAAGAAAAAAGAAAGAAAAAAGAAAGAAAAAAGAAAGAAAAAAGAAAGAAAAAAGAAAGAAAAAAGAAAGAAAAAAGAAAGAAAAAAGAAAGAAAAAAGAAAGAAAAAAGAAAGAAATAAGAAAGAAAAAAGAAAAAGAAAAAAAGAAAGGGAAAAAAGAAAGGAAAAAAAGAAAGGAAAAAAGCTGTGCACATGGTTCTGACATTCATGATCATTTCACAGGCATATAGAATGAGACTTACTGAGAATTTTTTACCTTTCCTTCTTATCTTCAAGATACAGGTTGCTCTAAGAAAAAAAAATACTAAGATAACCAGTTGTTTAACTTGAATTTTGTAGTGAGAAGACCACAGAATATAATAACAAAGCAAAGAAAAGCATTCAAAGAACTCAGTGCAACGAGAAGGGGAAAAAACCAGCTCTCAATACTACACATCACTGCACCTGAGGGGTAGATTGCCCTCTTCCCTGCCCTAAATGCAGTGTTACTGACATGATTGAGCCTCAACAGCTGCAAAGAGCACTGTGCTTATGCCACCACTAGGGATGGAATTATATTTTCTCTAACTTGTTGGTGCAGTATTACAGCTGAAAACACCAGCAATATTAAAATGGCTGTTTTCCAAAGTGAATTTCAACCATTTCCTTGGATCACACTTGGCAAAAAAAGAGAGAGCAAGTGTGCACAAATTCAATCTCTCCTCAGCATACACCCTCAGTTAACATTGCCTCTGTTTGAACAAATGGATTGGATAACCAAAATGAACCCTGACTTGCCTGGAAATCTGCTGGCTGCAAGACAATGCCCCACAAGGAAGCAGAACTCCTTGCAGAATTTCTCTCACTGCGTGCAACTCTTCATTGACAACGAAAATAATGGTATTTTCATAGGGATTTTCTGTTCACAACAGCGAAACTACAGAGATTCTGTCACAAGTTCCCTGGGTAAAACCAGCTCAGACAACTTTGATGTCATGGCTGAGTCTCACCACACCAGGCTGACATCACTTTGCCCACAAAACAGCCTCCCATTCTCACAAGACATCACAGGGCTCTGCACTGAGCTTTCCAGGGAAGGCACCCCACAACTTCAGCACTTGGTTGGATTTCAGGAAGACAATCGCTGCCCTATGTTTTAATAAACTTACAGTAGCTTCTATTAGAGCATGTCACTTAAAACTGCTTGTAGGTGTTTGTGTGCTGCTTCTCCCCTGGGTACACACATTTGTCATCCCTCAGTCTGCAGTCTCACACTTCGGTTTCAGTATGAGCAAGGCAAAATTAACTTTTCTTAGAACTATAATGACAAAACCTTAAATGCGTATTAAATTTAGATTAGATAATAATTGCACATTTGGCAAGTTTGCCTCATTCCTCACAGGTTCAGATGGGTTTTATAGATGCTTGTGAGAGCTCCTGTAGAACTCAGCCTTAACAAACCCTGTCCCAAACTTGAATATTACTGATCACTGACTCAACTACAAGCATTTGAGCTCAAGTTTTCTTTCACCTGCTTGCTATAAGGAGGAAAAATAAACACCCTGTAACTTACAAAGCATACAATCACATAATTAGCCTGATTTTGAAAACCAAAACCAGGTAGAGACAGATTACTCCTGGTTTCATCTTTAGTGGAAGGCACAGAGACATGAGCCATTGACCCAGGGCAAGGGGGATCCATGGTCCCACCAGCACAGCAAGACACAGCAGGATGGAGCAGCAGAAGAAAAAGAAAAAAGGATTAAAACCAGGGGAAAATACCAGCCCACTGCAAGACATCTACACTGAAATGCACGAGCTGGAGCACTGTCATATTCTGTATATTTTAAGAAATAAATAGGAACAATTATTCAGCTTTGCAAATTCCTCCTGGCTCCAGACAGACAGCTAAGCGTGACTCACTCAGAAATGGTTGTCAAACACCTTCTGCCAGTCTTGTTCCTTCCCTTGGGAACTTTTAAACTTCTCCCTGGCCCTTTTTTTTGTTTGCTTGGTGGCATCTACTCTCCCTACTTTGCCACTCTGGATGAAATTCCCTCAAGGGAGAAGCAGGATGCTGATCCTTGCAGTTCCCTATTCCTTCCCTCATGTCATACTCTCCTCTTTCTTCTACACACACCAACAGCTTCCCAGGCCTGTGCCAGAGCCCTGCTTTGTGCCACAGTGAACTTCAGCCCATTCCATCACTGTGCACAGCATTGCAGGCACTGCCTGCCCACCTGGAGTTCAGTTTGTGTGTCAACCCCAAGTTCTGAAAAACTGTCAAGTTTCCAGCAGGTCTAGCAGGTCCAGCAGGCAGGTCCACTGCAGTCCTTTAAAGGACAGGCAAATATTTTCAGTCCTGGTAACTGCTCCCTGGAATCTCACCCCGAGTGCATGGCAGGGTGTCCTGCTGAGTTAAAACTGGGCAGGTTATGGGCAGTGCTGGATGCAGTATCTGCCAAGCAGCACTGGGATGCTCCTGCTGTTGAACGCTCCCTTTCTTCCTCCAGACAGGTTCACTCACCTGTGATAAATAAGAAAGGACATCACAGAACCACAGGGTGGAAGGGACTTTGAAGATCACCTCATTCCACCCCCCTGCCATGGCAGGGACACTTTCCACTATCCCAGGTTGCTCCAAGCACCATCCAGCCTGGCCCTGGACACTTCCAGGGATCCAGGGGCAGCCACAGCTTCTCTGGGCACCCTGTGCCAGGGTCTCACCACCCTCACAGGGAAGAATTTGTTCCTAACATCTGTTCCCCATTCAGGTCACTTATTTCTGCACCAACATCTTGAATATTGAGAAACCCTGGCCAGGCTTGGTGCTCACACAATTCCCATGGGTAAAATGTGACAGGCCAGGAGGAGCTACAACCTCCCCCTCTACTTGACATGAAGGTGGGCAAAACCAACAATAAAGTGCATATTCTAAGTCAAAATACCACCCAGGATTTTAATTTGATTAAAAAACAAAGCAACACAACACACCAGACACTAAAAAAGGAAAACAACGTCTATCTGCTTAAAATGATGGAAGAGAACTGAGACCAAAACTTACAAACACGTTATTTCACAGAAGCAGTTGGAGCTGTAAGTTAGCTCTGCAAGTTCTTCTCATATAGCTGAAAAATGGGTACTTTTTTATTTTGAAGAACTCAGGACTTTTGCACCACCTGACTGGAAATCATGTCAAGATTTAACCACCAGGAAATCACATTCTGCATCTTGCAGCTCTATTATTTTCAGCCTTTCCCATGGAGCAAATGCTGATACTAACATTTTCCCCCTCAAATGTAAGCATTTTCCATTTCTCATCTAAAGAAAGACTTTTTGCCTTAATTACTTCTGCTTTTGATAGAGCTAGCAGGTGTAGTGAGTATTTTCTTCATTTCAACTAGTTCATTCAAAGTTGAAAACCCAACTGGGAGTTAAAAAAAAAAAAAAAAAGAGCCTCTTGCAATCTCTGAATAAAAAGCAGGTGGGAGAAAATGAGGTCTCTGAATTTTAAAGCAGCCAGACTTTCCTTGGCACTTAGGCCTTGTTTTCTCCCTTACATTCTGCCTGTGGCTGCTCTTTAAAGAATACTATCCAGAGTGGATTTTCACAGTAATTCAGTATCTTTCCAAAGCCTTTCATTCTTTGTGAAGTTATTAAGATGGACAGTTTGACTGCATGGGTGAAAATGCATTTTTATCAATACAGAAACCTGAAGCTACCAGAATTACAACTGACACCATAAAACAGGATTTAGTCAGATTTATGGCTAGACTCTGATAGTGACACTTTTTAAGCATTAATTGAACACTGTGGGGAAAATACTAACAAATAGTTCAAGAATAACATGCTTAAATAATATGTCATCCCCTTGACTCCTAATTTCTAATTTGAGATTAACATCTGCCTTGTATCTGGTAATTAACCTCCCATTAGGTCCCAAATTCTGGAGTTTATTTAGGTAAAAAGAAGTTTTCTTTGTTAAAAAAGACAAACTCAAACGAAACCAACCAAACCAGGCTGAAATACAACTATTCCAGGGAGAAACTTTAGCATTTCTGTATGTCTGTGCAGGGATTTTCAGTTTGACACTAGATGTGCTCAAGTGCCCTTTCCTGAGTCACCTGCTCTGCTTTGCACAACTCCCAGGCTGCAAAAAATTTCAGAGTTTCTCCACCCTTGCTGAAGACAGAGTTTCACTGATGGCAAGAGCCCAGAACAGAGCTGTGGAGCAACCAGATGAACTGGAACGTAATAAATTAATTAGACACAGTAAATGATACTGGATTTTTTTTCTAGGTTGCCCCAATAAACTTTGTAACACCACAAAGCCAATGTAACGGCTTTAAAGAAGTTAAGTATCATATGGAAAGGTATCTTTTAGAAAGTGTTGCCTGTTTCCAGATGAGTGTATGGTTTCCCCCAAAGCTCAGAGTGCACAGCTCCAGAGTGCCCTGGAGTCACTCCCCGGGACGGAGGAGCAATTTCCAAAGTGAGCTCCACAACTGCTGAACAGAAAACCTGAGCTGTGGGGCTGCCACTACTGATACCAGCAGCAAATTAAACCCAAGGAGTGCACAGGGACAGCCAAACCTCCTGCAAAACAGCAGCTTCCCCACACCCCTGTGGAGCAAGGGGCCCAAACCTGATCCACAATTGCTCAGGTAGAAGAGAAAGGGGAAGATAAATGAACATAGCTTAAGAGCTGAGAAACTGAGGAGCAGTACAGACCATGCTCCCCCCTGAATCCACAACATGAACAAGTCTTCCATCCATCACTCTCCACCTCCATGCCAGAATATTTAGCATGTTATTTCCCTCCCCTCACTACATGCAACTACAGGAGTTATTTGTACATCAGAAGAAACCCTCCTGACTTTATTTTTCCCCTACTTGATGAATCCACAGAGTAAAATGACAATCTGGTGTCCTGACATCAATCTGATGCTAGCTACCATCATACTAGCCACAGAGACATGGTGTCATATTAATAACCATATCCACTATAACACTTGGATTTAGTCAGACAAGATGAGCTCACTAATTGCCAGAAAAACCCCTCTGAACTGGGCTGTTTGTTTCCCAATCCACTGAGCACAGAAGGAAGTTGCATCCATCCACACACATCACCCTGGTGCACCTCTGCCCTGTTCATCAGCTTCCTTCCACCAGACCTGCTCCCACTGGATTAGAAAAGCAATCACCAGCTAATCCAAAAACTTCCCAGACGTATCAAGAGGGTAGTAAACCTAAAATATCCTTGCTTCATCTCCTTCTCCATGTAAACATCTATTTTCAGAATTGCAGCTTCTATTATTGATCTCTCGAGAACAAGTGATTTGTTTTTAATTCTCCCCTCACCATGGCAATACATGCACCAAGTAGAAAGATGGTCTATTTAGTAAAGTGCATTTGATGCTATTTCTGAACTCAAGACACAAAACAGTACCTTCATAATTGGCAAGTTTTATTTCTACAGTAATTTCACAAGAAGTCAAGTATTCATTAATTTTTCTGATATTACAAGCCACTTCCCCAGTCATGTTGACTGCTAAAGAAGTTTTGAACAAGGCTATTATATTTTAAGAACAACAGTTTTTTTTCCTGACATTTCATACCTTCATTTCTAGTTAGTTTTCTCTGCAAAGCTTCTCCCTCTCCTCCCTGTTAATGTTTCTGCTTCTACCTTCTGCTTTTATAAATTGGGTTGTGTAAAAGCAAAAAAGAGTACATGGATGACAGGGATCTGAGGGAAAGCATCTTCAAACAATTACAGATGAATGTATATTTCAAACTATAGGACAAGCAGGAGAAGGGGAGTGACTCCAGCTGCTGAGAGCATCTCTTTCCCTAGCACACTTGGACTGCAGGATGAGCAATCAACCATTCACACAGACGAGGCCAAACCATGGACATCTGCACTGGTTTGAGTCTCTCCAGGCAAAAAAGGGCCACCAAAAAAGAAAACCCATAGCCTTCTTCCAGGTTTACTTCTGTTTCAAACTTTAGATGTTTGCATTTTCAAATGGCCTGTCCCAAGCAGCCACCTCTGGAAAAAGTGACTCATCATTTACTTTTGGACACAGAGTAATAAGATTCTCTTTCAGATGACACCAATTTATGTGACTGCCAGCTGTGTTAACAGCAGAGGAACAGTGGTTCAGCACTGCAACAAGTTGACTGCAAAGAGGCCGAGGAAACACCATCCTTGGACATTTTCAAAACCCAACTGGACAAAGCCCTGAGCAAACCAACCTATTTGTGAAACAAGCTTGGCTGAAAGCTGACTCACACTCAAATCACACCCACCCAACTATACTCTGTTTTGTTTTGGTTTTTTTAATGACAACTCCACAATGACAATTCCATAGAAAAAAAGATGCTGAGATCTCTCATTGGACCATATGAAGCCATCCTGAGACCTCTCTCCTTGAAATGTCATCAATGGGCTGTACAGGAAGGCAGGCATTGCACATGGAGCAATAATAATTAAGTCCAAGCTGCCTGAGTTTTCACTCCACTTCCTAGGTGTTTTTTGCAGCCTGCAATGAGCTTTATGTTGTCATGGCTACTCTTAGAATCATTTCACCCCTTCTTTAATCACATCCCCACTGCAGTACAGACACACCCTACCAGGTAACTCGGCCACAGATTCATCTTTAACTCTACCAGCTAAATCTAAGATGTGATTGGAAACACATTCATCCTTTTTCAGACCTAAGCTTAAGTATTACAGCATTTGTTTCACTCCTCTTTATCTCTTTGCTAGCATTGAAATGATGGGTCTCCCTCGCAGTTTCAGAGTACTAAATCACATCTCTCTCACATCACAGTCTGACATCATTTGTTTGCAAAGGGCAACCAAATCAGCCACGGGGGACCAAGTGCCTGGGGAGCTGTGCTGCTGCACATCCTCACTGGAATGGGAACTGCTGCCTCTCCAGAGCAGAGGTCTGTGGCAGAGCAACCACTGCATGGAGCAGGATCAGCCAAGTCCCTGAGGTCAACTTGGTTTGTGTTCAAAAGGCAAAAACAGCCTGTGCAGTGTTGACAGCTGCTCTTCCAGCCTCTCCTCCAGCCTTTACTAGCTCATGTTTCATCCAACCTCCAACTAAGACCCATTTAGAGGAATCTCTGTTTAGTTGCTGGATAACAATTGCTCTGGTTGCAGAAAAGAGTTTAAGTAGCTTAGAGAGCTGCCTGCCAGAGACAGGAATTTAGCATGTACTTCCAAAAGCCTGGTTCCTTATGAACTTGGATTTTAGTGTTGACAGTGCTCACATCCATGTAGAGACATGGGTAGCAAAGAACATCCAATTTTGTCATAACAGGCTCTTAGCATCCCCTTTCTCCTCTCCCTGGCTTCTTCCATGAAACTTGTAGTATACCAGTTATTTTGGAGACACCCTCATAGACCCTCGCCAGCCAGCCAAGCGTGTCTGGAAATTCCTCCATGAGTTCAAAACATATCCCTGAAGAGAGAGACAGATAAATGCATTTGAACAGGACAACACTAAGTTCTATTTCCATAGCAAAGCAGACTGAAAAATCTGCCAAGCTCAACCTCTTCAGCTCATCACATTTAAAGACACAGCAATGCTATGCTAACCCAGATAAATTCATGGTTTAGGCACGTGGGCATGGTCACAAAATTCTTCGGGTAACGAGCTTTTAGATAGTCAAGGTTTCCATATTTTCCACAAGCAGCAGCCACAGCACAGAAACAACTCCCCTGAAATCCACATTGAGAATGCTGCTCAAAGCTCCAGCTTCTCTGCAAACTCCTGATTTAGATGAGCACTCTACGCTCCCCAAATTGCGTGGTTTGGTGCTACGGGTGTGCCAGGAAGGCAGCGGCTGTTTTAATCTCCAGGCACTTATCTCAGAGACAACCACTCAGTCAATGTAGGACACCTATCATCTCAGTGCTTCACTTTAAGCTGCCTAACTAAATAAAGCAGCAGAGCACACAGTGGCTTTTACACAAACACGGGGATATTTCAAGCCCAGGCCGCTAGATTATGGGCACATTATCCACAGATGACAGATAACACAAACCCAGCCCTAACGTGACAGGAACAGGGCTCAGTGCTCACATTTCAGCAGTTTAGTGTTTACACTGCACTTCCCAGAGCACCAAACCATTGCCATGGCCAGGGGCTTCCCATGGAAACAACCTGTCCCCACTGTCCATGAATCAACTCCCCACCCCAGCATGCAGAAATTAGGAACCTCCAGGTTATTGTGGCTGAAATAACAGATAATACATTCAGTCCAAAAACACCATTATGGGAATTGCTAATAAAATCCAAGTGAAGACAGACATCATGTGCTAAACTGCTGCTTCAAACACCAGAAACAGAGAGAGCAAAGCACCGTTACAGTCTATAAACAAACAAAAAATACATGGGGCAGTGAAATTATGTAGTTCATTAAAACTCGAAGTCTAACATAGGACCCTCTTCTCAAAAAACATTAATCTATTGCAGCACAAAATACAACAACAGCAGCCAAAACGTTGTGACCTGAATTATTTTGCTCTTAAGGTGCATTAATAAAATCAAAGCATTGATGGCAAGTTCAGGCATTTGGGCACATCGCTCAAGCAACAAGGTAGCTCCAGGAATGAGGTAAAATCACTGTGTCAAATTACCTTCACTTCTAATACAAAGTACACCAATTAATCACACTCAATATGTGTTAGTATTCCAGGTTCCTTTGGTGGCCAGAAGCTGAAACAGAAGGCAGATTTGGCAACGGGGGAAAAAGAAAGGAAAAGCATTTGTTTCAAATATTTCGTAGCTTGGAGAAGGTCAATTAAAACACACCAAAAAAAGTACAGAGGATTCTTATGAGTTTATCCTAATATATTAAGTGATGACAAGCCTACATGGAGTGATAAATCCATTATTTATGGGCTAAGAGATTTCTTGATTGGTGAAAAAGGACAATTCTTTTAGGGGCTCATGTTGTGGAGAGAATTTGACCAAACAAACTCTCTGAAGCGGCAACGACTGAGCAAAGAAGAAAATGTGATGTCTAAGGCTGTTATAATTTCTGTGTACTTTGGTTCTGCACTATTTGCTGACTGCAGAGTGTATCCTGTGAGGATTCACACCTGGTATCAGAAGGAGCCTGCGTGAGGAGACGTGGCTGGGCAATGGGGAAACTCTCTGGATTATTCCCTATACAGCTGCCTGTAACTTTGAGACTGTGGTGGTCCCTCACCCTTTCACCACTGCCCGAGCACCAGCCTTCACATATCCAAAAAATGCATATTTATCTTTGTCTTTCTGGGTTTTTTTCTGGGGGGAAGCAGAAGGGACATGCTGATTTCCAAGGCTTGGAGTGATATTGCATCAGAAACGCAGCGAGGGAGCCCCGGGCCTGGAGGGTGCCACGAGTCCCAGAGGAACAAAGAACCTTCACTTCCTTAGATGAATTCCTTAGAGAGGACAAACTACATTTAGCCCAGAAAATGACCAAAATACATCTGGTCCAGCAAGTTAATAATGATGCTCCAACCCAGGAGAAGCAAAAGATCAGATGGAATTACAGAAAAAAAACCAACCCCGAGTTAATCTCTCAATATGCAAAGTTGATTCCCTGCTGAACTGGTGATCTCTGATCTTAATTACCCCAGCTCTGTCTGAGGATATTCTCAGGGAATTGAAGCGGCCAAACTAACATATTTAAGAAGAAAAAGGAAATAATTAGTCCTTCTAGTTACTTCCTACAGGGCAGACTTACGTTAAAAATTAATGAACTAAAATATTTATCAAAGTCAGCTTTCTTCAAGCAACAACAAACTAAAGAGTTAAAAATACCCAAACCAACAAAGGCAAAAAAGTGCTCTGAGGTACTCGCATTAAGTCTCATCTATATCTAATCAAGAGGTTTGAATGAGCTCTCTCTTCACAAACAAGCAGGTGATGTAATTAATTTTCTCCTGAACCTTGAGGTTGTCGAAGAAGAGGATCTGACCTAATACCAGCTAATTCCTGCTGTGTGCAGAATTGTAATCTCTCCTGCAAACCAGATTTGACCTGGATTCAAGTCAAGAATTTTAAGAGGGAACAAAATAAGGGGGAAAAAAGAATTGTTAGAGATGCGTGCAGGTTACGCTGTATGCATAATGCACACAAATTTATATTTGCATCAGTACAAAATCTACCTGCTATCAGATGCACAGACCACACTCCAATATTGAATTAAGACATGAAGAATTAATTAAAAACTACACTGGGTTCATGTACGTACTTACCACATGAACTTCCTTTTGTTAAAAACAACATTTAGCAGGACAGCTGCAGATGTCCTTAAGCTCTAGATTTCCTGATTTTATCATAAAAACTGTAAAGTCACTTACACATGCCTGTTTTCTTGCATGTTTTGAGGACTACAGAGGTAGTAATCATGTCCATTTTAATTTGAGCTGCCACACTGTATAGCTGAGAGTTTACATATCTGCAGAGAATCACTGTAAAGCTTAAATCTAAATAAACTCATTAATATTACAAGTGTGTGCTTACACACACACACACAGAGGATTGTAGGCTTGTAAACAGTACAGGCACAACCGCCTGGAGGAAATACTTGGCAAAATAAAACCAAGATGATCCTACATAGATTTTAACTTCTTGTGTTTTTTAAGCACCTTATAAAACAAACAAACGAATTCATGTGTCATGCTGGAAACTTGTTCTCAGCAATGTCACACCCCTTGGAAAGTTCTCCAGGCACAGCCATATTAATTCCAATTCCAGCAAGCTTTTCCTTTTACAGCTGATGTGTATTTTTTCACCAAAACAAGTCAACAGATTGGGTTTCTAAAAATCGCTGTTTGCTCCAGACAAGGTTCTAAAAAGTTTCAAGATTTCTTTTGGCTGGAAGTCTTGGACATATGTGGAGACAGAGAGAAACAAGGCCAGCCCAGAAATGTAGGGCAGCCCTGCCCTGCTCCTACCCTTCCCAAACCCAGTCAAAACACCCAGGCACGTGTGAGCTCCTGGCTCTGTTGCTCCCAGTCACCACCCTCCCAGGCCCAGCTCAGCCCCAAGGAGTAGAATCTTAATTTTCACCAGCCTGAAACATCCCTTTTCCATGCTGAAGACATACGTGTCCCACAAACGCCCTAACACAGGGCGAGCCCGTCAGCCTAATTTCTGTGCTACATGCTGAGAGACAGCTGTGAGAGCACTAAGAGCACAAAATAAGAGTGAAAGATCTCCATAAAGGCTTGCAGAAAAAAAATGGAGATACACAGTCACCATCTTGCCCAAGTGGCATCCTTAGCCACTACGCTCTCAGCTGAGTAAAAACACAAAAACAGCAACAAAACTGAGTCCCATAACAACAAGGGCACCAGAGCAAATCAGGGAAGGTATCTAGCCCAGCCAGGCATTAGTAAGCACACATCAGCCTTCCAGAGCACTTCAAAAGACCATCACTCTCCAGCTCACCCCAAGGAAGCATTTTAAAGGATAAGCCACCACCAGCACAGTCGCAGCACAAAAATGCAACTTACCAATACAAGTAATAGGCTAAAGCCAGGACAATCAGTGTAGCGCAGATTCCAGCTAATAAGCAAAAACCTGACTGGTTTACCAACATCTTTCCAATTTGTTATTGATGAATAAACAGACAAACAAACAAAAAAAAAAAAAAAAAGAGGAGAAGATATGGAACGGCAAAAACGCACGATGTGAGTCTTGGCTAGGAAAGCGAATCAGTCTTGACATGGAGGAGGGATTAGGGTGACAAAAGCACATTGAGGTAAATCTGGAAGTGCTTCAGCTACTAAAACTGCCCGCTCAGCAGCCTGAAAAAACAGCCAGGTGTCCTGTCCACCACATGGCTTTGTAAGCCACTGAACTAAAGAAGCCCCTCTTACCTCAAGGATGAAGGCGTGAATGGGGCAGAAGTGGACTAATATTTAAAACAGGTAATACTGCTCAATAAATATTACAGTCAGGTGGTGTTGCTGACAAACCAAGCTCTTGCTCTAATCCAGTAAGCTCCTTACAGGAAATTACCAGGCTACAATCGACCGGATTCGCTCGCGCGGTCGCGCGGGGGCTCAGCACGGCCACTTGACACTTTCTGTTTCTGCAGGACCTGACGAGAGGTTTTACCAAAACCTAGATTTTAGCACAAAGGAGCCTCCCACTGCAGGACCCAACAGATGACAACGGTGTTTCCTCTCTCTCCTCCCTGCTCCAAAACCAGGGCTTTTGGAAGGGCTGAGCAGGCACAGTCCAGGAGGTTTGGTTAACAAATAGGAGGTGTCAGAGGCTGGAGAGGAAGAAATGAGGTGGCAGCAGCTACACCCTGGGCAGGACCACGGTGCTGCTGGGGTGGGTAAAGCTCAGGGCCTCATCCAGATGCTCTGCACCATCATCTGGATAGTCCAGGTAAAGAGAGACTGGAGGGCACATCTGTACAGGGACACAAGAGTCGGACTGAAGAGTGATTCCCATTTATCAACACAGCCCTCTATGAAGATGCAGCATAACTCACCTGGTCAGAGCCAGGCCTCTGAAGAAACAAAATCCAAACAAAATCTAGCTTAAATACCAACAATAAAATTTAAATGGTAGTCCCAGGCCCCTGACACTCCCATTTTTTGACTAAACTTTAGCAACAGCACTAAAGAGAGCAAAGTCATGGTGTAAGCCCCTCTTAAAACCCTGGCTGCCCTGGAGGTAGAGTCACATTAGAAGATTTCAATAAAGTCGAATGAAGCAGCACAAAACCACTTAAGATGCAACAAATACAAAGTTTTTACATTAAAAAAAAACAGACTATGCTTGGAATTATTTAGCCAAAAAGGAGAATAAAAAAAAAAAAAAAAAAATAAAAAAAAAAAATAAAAGGAGGCTGTGAATTTAAAATAGGAACTTTTATCTGATTTAGTGGAGCTAGGTGGAACAAAAACATAAAAGCTGCCTTTGAGTTTAAAGCACACACAAATTAAATACAACATACTCCAGAACAAACAGTGAGTAAGGGTCCAGTGGAAAACCAGGACAGAAGCACCACAGCATTAAGAAAGTAAAGGCAAATTTCAGGTGCTCTCCATACACCAAGTCAACACATCCTCCTGCCCTCTTATATCCTGCACGAAGTCCAGGTCTGTTGTAAAACCTTTTGTAACCTCACCTGTAGCTCAACCACATTTCTCAAGCAATTCCAACATAAAAGTCTTACTGCTATCTACATCTTTGTCAGTGAAGGAGATCGCTTGCAACTAAATTCCCTGCTTAGGAATAATCAGTTTCTGTGGGCTCCAAAGGAATTTCTACTGATTGTGTTCCCCAATCTCATTTTGAGGCTGCTCACACTGCTTCTGCTCTCAATTGCAGAAATAAGGTTATACTAAATAACATCAAAATAAACCCCAAAGCCCAAGAGACAAACACACACACAGTTCAAAGACAACAGGAGGGTTTCAGACATGCAGAGTCACTAAGCTGGCACTTGCAATGTTTTCATAGATTAAGCTCAATCACCAGTTTCCAGGACTGCTGATCAATACTTTTCCAATCCACAACATTCATTACAGAAAATGCACATAATCCATTATGACTGGGCACAGGGCAGCATCGTGATTTTTTAAATGAAAATAAAACCCAAAGTAGCAATTATCAAGAGGCCTCATTTGGAAAAAAAATAATTACGATATTGGAATAATTGCCTATATTTGGAACAAGGCTTACTTGGTATTTCTATTATAAAAGCTATTCTAAAATTATAGTGCTGGTATTCAAACAGCAATTCTATAATACCAGCCCTTACATAACAAACAGAAAAGGAGTTATCTAACAGAAGCCCTATTAGTACAAAATTATTTGAGTAATAGGCCTCTTGCAATGTATAAAATAGATCAATGTTATGTAATTACAAAATGCTGCCAATCTTAGTCTCTGATGATTAAGAAAAAACCTCAGTAGTGTCTACTCATCTCTAAGACTACATAAAATGCTCCTCTTCACTCCAAGTGCTTGAATTTTCAAGACAAATGGGAATTCATCTTTTGTATTCAGATAAAAATAAACTACAAAAGAAACTTCAGGAGTGTTAAATGCATTTACACACCAAGCTGTGAAACCCAGGGAGCCACCTGCTAGACAGACTGGGTGAATCTGGAAAATGCTTCGTGGCACAGGCCCATCACTTGTTAAAACAGGGATGCAAAATAAAGGACAAACAAAAGAGTCTCACCTGTGAGATGTTATAGGGAAATGAAATATTTTGCTTTCTGGATGGAAAACCATGCAGGAAGAAAAATTAAGCCTCAAGCATATGAGAGAGAAAGAGAGCCAGCCAGGAGACATCTGTCTGCATGCAAATGTGCTGTGGCTGAACAAGGAGAAGCCTCTGACTGCTGCTACACAGAGTGTCAGCAAACACTGAATTCATGCCCGTGAGCCCCTGCCCAGGTTCAAAGCTTTCCTTTGAAGTACTGAGCACTAATTGGGAAGAAATGGAAACTCTGTCTTCCAAGAAGTGCTGAGCTGCTTTAAATTTCAGGTATAGAACACTACCTTCTGCAGAAGAGGAGCAGTGTGATTTGCTCTGTGATCCACAGTAATGCAGCATCCCTGATGCAAGTGAAAGGACAGGGGCAGGAAAGTTCCTGGGGATGTCTGGTGGCAAAGCCACCACCACCTCCTGTCTCAGTGTCCAGAGGCAAAGCCCCCCCCACCTCCCGTATCAGAGTGACCAGAGGCAAACCCACCACCACCTCCTGTCTCAGTGTCCAGAGGCAAAGCCACCACCACCTCCTGTATCAGTGTGCCCAAGGCAAAGCCACCATCTCCGGTATCAGGGTGCCCAAGGCAAAGCCACCCCCCCCTGGATCAGCGTGCCCACGGCAAAGCCACCACCTCCTCCTATATCAGTGTGACCAGAGGCAAAGCCACCATCATCTGAACCAGTGTGCCCAGAGGCAAAGGCACCACCACCACCTGAATCAGTGTGTCCACAGGCAAAGCCACCACCCCCTGATCAGGTGTGCCCAAGGCAAAGCCACCATCACCTCCTGAGCCAGCTTGGTGACACGCAGGAATCAGCACATCCCCTTTGTTCATTTATGCCTCGTGCCTCTGCTCCAGAGTTTGCTACCACGAGCTGCAGTTCTTTCTTTTCCTTCTTTCCAGGATGGAAAAGATGAAATAGGATTATTTATTATTTTTTTATGATTAATAAGTAAGATGAACAGGGTAAAGCAAAGGCCTCAGGTGACACCAGAGCTGTCCACATGCTGTGGGAATCACAGCTGCAAGACCAAAGAGACAGAAGGAAAGTTCTCCCCTACCAGTGGCCTGCTACACTAAACCTAAAAAAAAACCACCCAGAAGAGCCTCTGCATGATCTCACTTGCAAATGTACCTCCAAACCAGGAACTGCTCACAGCTTACCAGCAATGAAGAAAGGCAGCTCTAAAACTGAAAAGTAGAATATGTGCCATGCAATTTTGACTTTACAGTCCCCAGTTTTCCTGACAGATCAGTGAGAAGTGACAAAGACCAACCAGCCTCCTGTCACCAGGCTGACATTTGTCACATGGACAAATACACCTTGTCTATACATTTTTATATAGGAAGACTATGCTTTCACCATGAATTTTTCCATGGTTTGAACCTGGAAGGAGACAGAGGCCATGTGGAGAGTGAGGGAAGACAAAAGTCACCATTCTTCCAAACCCAGATGTTTCAGTTCTTCATCACAGGGGAGACAGAGAAGCAAAAATACTAACACCAAAAGCAGGCGTTCTGCTGAGTGTCACCAAAGCAGCTTCAGATAAAACTCACTGTTCTGCAGTCAAGAACAAACAATAAGTGAAAAATATGACCTGAAAAAGCAGCAGGTACACAAGCAAACAGTTTCTCAGTAAGTTCAGTGAGCTGAATTGGCAGCCTGAATTACAGTGGGTGGGGAGCTGGATCCTGCTCAGGGCATTCACACTGCTCATACAGAGCTGTGCATCTGCTGTTCATGGCCCAAGGGGGAAAAAAAGCAAGAAAGGAAGAGCTGTACAGCAGGGCAGGAACCCACATCATCCCCTTCCTCCTTTTATGGGATCCAACTTCTACTCCCTTGGATATCACCCTGCCATCAGCAGCCTGTTCATTCCTGAATAAGACATCTATTCTTTTGGATTATTTCACTGACAAATATTGCACAAGGCTGTTATCAGCCTGAATCCATCATTACCCCTGTGGTCAGATCTCTTTTTGCATATACACAAAAGCAGGTATCTTCCTAAAAAGATAGACCAGACTTATCAAACAGACTGATAGCAAAAACAAATATATGGTGAACAAGGTTTTATTGTTCTGTGTTTTCTGTCAAGATCACACCAGCCCCTTCTGGTCACAATAGCAATGCTGGCAGCAGCCACACACCCACACAAGCTTTACAATGACCTCCTCACCCAACAATAAAAACCCCTCAACCTCCAAGCAAGCCACCATAAAAAGAAAAACCCCTTCTCCTGGGCAGATTTGAAGATCACATTTTGAACACAAAGCTGAACTGCATGTGCATAAATGTGCACTTTGGCACGTGGTGAAATCTTTATAAATTACAACTAGAATTCTTTATAAATGCAGTAGCCCACAATTCAAAAAAATTAAGTTGTAAGCGGGAAGGCTTCACATTGTGAAAATTCAGGCTTTTGTTGGCCATTCAGCTGGGAAACTAAACAGCAGCCATTCTGTAAACATCCCATCTCCCTTTAAAATCCACGTCAGACAAAAACCTGAAAAGAAACATCTTCAGCTCTCACTTTTCCTTAAGATCTCCCATCTCCTGGGTGGCTTTGGCATTCTATTGCTAAATAGGCCTCTAGCAGTTATTTATATAGTTAATTTAGGCCGTTCTGGATTCTGCAGAGCAGGGGACCCTTCAGTGGCAACACACAGAGTCTTTGAAAGATGCTGCCAACAAAGATCACAAACCCAGGACTGGTCAGCCCTGTCACGATTCAGTTTCCCTTGTTCAGCTTCTTCTGAACAGAAGCCTTTTAACACAATGTTTGAAAGAGACATGACCTAAATACCCTTTTACTGAGGGCTGCAGGAATCCCAGGAATGACTGGCCCACTAGAAATCCACGCTTGCCTTCCACCAGCAATGTTGCATGAGGGCTGTTCCACAGCTGATAGTGAAACTTTGGGAGTTTTCACAGATGCTCTCTTTATCATGGTCTCACATAAACTGGCTCTGACAGATCCAGACAAAAGGACATTCAAATATTCTGCCACTGTGAGCGCTTTTTCAGTCCTACAGGTGCCACAAATACTGGTACTAGTCTGACCACAGATGATCTCTCAGTGATCACAGCCCCAGCCAGGTGGGCAGCTGCCTGAGTGGCAATTTCTACATCTCCATACATTCCTCTGTATTGCTTCCACTTCTGTCAGAGACACAAAAAACCAAAGCAGAGGTTGTTTCCTGCTGGAACAGTTATGAAGCCCTGGAAGAAATGCAAAATGTGAAATTACTGGTATAAAAATGAGCACCCACTTCTCTTGGAGCTTGCAGCATTTCAGAACAGTTGGACTGCCAAGTTAAAAACTGCCCCCCATCACTTGAAAAATTAGAAGCTAATTAGTAAAGAGAGGTGTTCACTGTACCAAAGCTTCATATTCAAAAGACCCTATGTGCCAAACTGGAATTATGGATGTCACCACTGCTAGCTTGGCACTGCTCTTCAAAAGCTCCTCAGTCGGGCTGAGTAGCACTTTGAGAAGCAGCATTTATGCTCTTATGATTCATTTTTATCTGCCAGAATAACCTTCAGCTCATCTGCAATTATATGCCAAAAAAAAAAAATCAGATATTCAAGGGTATTACAAACTGCCTGCAGTTCAATGCAATGTGTTAATACAGGACACATTTATACACAATGAGTCTAGCAAACCAGACTAGCTCCATGTAAAATAAACAAACAAGCATCCTGGTCTAGTTACCAGAACTAATCTAAAAGAATCAATATTTCTCCAATCAAAACATATAACAAGAACCTTCATGCTATTTCCTCAGCAATGTATAAATTGCTACTTGAATCTGCAGATTTTGTTCACTTTTAAGCCCATTAAACATAAACTACTTTTTATTAGTTGTATTTAAATTCTTTTCACCCTTACTGTAATAAACCAGATTTTGAAATAACTGGAATAATTGAAACTTCACTACATTAATCAGAAGTATTTTACTCTAAGTTAGTTCATTACTTCCAGGCAACTGGGAGCTTTTTCTATGCCTGATTTGACTGACTGCTCACAAGGCTCTCCTCTTGGGCACTACAACAGGCTCACTCTAAACTCATGCTTAAGGTCAGCATGTCCTCAAGGTTTGCTTGTATAACTGCTTTTACAGTTATTAGTCATCCCACATCTGTACCAACAAGATATATCTTAAGCTAAACTGTTGGGTTTCAGGTTTTTTGTTTAGGTTTGAGTCGGGTTTTGAGGTTTTTTGGAGGGTTTTTTTTAATGGTGGGGGTTTTTTTCCAATTTTATAAAGTAGATAATTTCTGCAGACATTAGGGAACAGTTAACCCAAGGCACAAGTAAGTAATAATACTTGTTAATTATATTAACAAGTATAATTGTTATATCTTCAGCACAGGAGAAAAGAACTGCACCAGGTGATACTTAGGCCTTTTGCTCCTATTTTGCAGCACAGAGCCAAAGTACCCAGATGACTTTCTACTGAACAAGTTGAAAGCTCACAAAGCCATGGCAAAGAGCATCCAGAAGTGACCTGAAAAATGCCCACAGCCAGGTCCTGGAGTGCCACAAGGGCCCAGCAGCCCCATCACCAGCCCACATGGAGCTTCTTCTCTGTCCTTTTCATACATCCCACAGGAGGGGGCTTGTTCAGCTTTTAGAGGGTGTCCTTTATCAGCCACCATCAATCACAATTTGATTGTGCAATCTTTAACTCCTTGGGCTCAGGCTGATTCACTCTTGTGAATCACTTGTCCCACTAAACTTGAACACCACAACCAAGGAGGAGAGGGAGGCACAGATGCAGAGACTGGGCAAATGAAGCCTTGAATCAAAAGTGGCCTTGCTGCTGCTAAGGCACAGTAATATTGTCCTGAAGCACATCCTGTGACAGTATTTGTACTTAAATCTGTGCTTTCTGCTGCTTTGGAAAGTACTGCCAAGGGTCCTGAATGTGTGGCCTTCACAACTCACACATGTGAAAGCAATTGCTCCCACAGCAACATTGACATTTTCAAAACAATCATGAAAGAGCAAATGCCATTATGGCTTTTAAGAAAGCACTTTTAGTTTGGATTTTTTTTTTTTTTCTTCTCAAAATAAACATCCCCAGGAGCTCAAGTTTGGTCCTTGAGTTCCACCAGCAGATACCCCCAGCTGGAAGTGGATCCTGCCCCAGAGCAGTGAGCACCCTGGCAGGGCTGAACAGTTCCAGCCATAAATGTATCCAGCATTGCTCAGCAAGCTGCTCTTTCCCTAGGAAATGATAATACTGTCACAGGATGTGTTTCAGGACAATATTACTGTGCCTGAGCAGCAGCAAGGCCACTTTTGATTCAAGGCTTCATTTGCCCAGTCTCTGCACCTGTGCCTCCCTCTGCAGAGAGCTTCCCTCTCCTCCTTGGTTGTGATGTTCAAGTTTAATGGGATAAATGATGCACAAGAGTGAATCAGCCTGAGCCCAAGGAGTTAAAGTTTGGTCCTTGAGTTCCACCAGCAGATACCCCCAGCTGGAAGTGGATCCTGCCCCAGAGCAGTGAGCACCCTGGCAGGGCTGAAATGTTCCAGCCATAAATGTATCCAGCATTGCTCAGCAAGCTGCTCTTTCCCTAGGAAAAGAGCAAAGCTTAATGGGGTGCAGTTTTTGAGGGGCAGGAGAACCGAGTGCTACAGGAAAAAAAACAACACTGTCATGCTGCTTTCCTCCAAATAAAAGGTGCTACAACTCAGTGCCCTATCTATTAAAATCAGATAGGAGAGAACATTACCCCTGCAAGTTGTGCAGAAGTGACTCTGCCTGAAAAGCAGAGCACACCAGACTAACAGCAGGGACCATAGCTCTGGGAGCAGCTTTTCAGAACATCTCTCTGCCAGCAGAGAGGCCTCTGCCTTACAGGCTTTGAAACCCAACCACAGCCTCCACACTGGTAAATTAAATATGAAAACAGGGACTGGAACTGCTCTTCCAATATACTTTACATTTTGCCTTGCCTGAACTGTAGAAACTCTTGAAACTGCGACTGCCACGACTGGTTTTGTGAGCTGCTTTCAGGTCTAGCCTGATGAATCCAAAGATTATTTTGTTTTCCTCTTTGTAGTACAAACTAAGTTCTTATGAAAATTGACTTTTCCAGCACTTTTTACAAATTATAACACTGACAAGTCTGAGAGACAAACCCCCTCAGTAAGACACACAATTAGGACAACTGCAGCAGATGACAGACCACAGAACCACAGGATGGTTTGGGCTGGAAGTGACCTTAAAGATCACCCATGCAGTTCCAACCCCCCTGCCATGGGCAGGGGCACCTGCCTCTACCCCAGGTTGGCTCAGAGCCCCACCCAACCTGGCCTTAAACAGGATGGGACATTCACAACTTCTCTGGGCAACCTGTGCCAAGGCCTTACCCCCCTCACAGGGAACAATTTCCTCCCGACACCTGATCTAACCCTACCCCCTTCCAGTTTGAAGCCATTGCCCCTTGTCCCATCACTCCAGGCCCTCGTAGACAGTCTCTCTCCATCTTTCCTACAGGCTTCTTTAGGCACTGGAAGGCCACAATAGGGTCACCTTCTCCTTTCCAGACTGAACAATCCCAACTCTTCCAACCTTTCCTCACAGTGGAGGTGTTCCAGCCCTCTCATATCTGGGTGGACTCCACTGGACAATCAAGAAAGTGAAGGCTGAAGGAATTATTCAGGGGGGTATTCAATCCATGCAGCTTCCAGCCTGGCCACTCACTTCACTCAGAACATCTGATTTCCAGATTATTCCTTGTTGCAGGTTCTAGTGACCTGAGACAAGACACCCAGGCAGCACCAGGTAACAGACCTGGCAGCCTGCAGGGCTGGGTGTGAGAAACTCAGATTTTCTTTTCTCTGAACAGAAGCACAGCTTGAGAATTCAAGAGCTATCACAACTCAACATCTTGCTTCCCCCTGTCCCAGCATATTTGAGCTTCTCAGGAACTCATCAATGGCTTTTTCAAGCCTTACACACAAAGAGGAAAAGAAAAAATTGCAGCTGTGTAAGTTGAAAAGTATCCTACAAAACAGAAAATGCGTGAAAAGGGGGTTTCTTGTGTTTCTGGGGCATTGCTCTTACACCAGTGTCAACAAGCACAGGCAAAAACATTTTACACAACCAGTTTTGAAAGCAGCTGGTCACCATGACAGTGGGACAAGGCTACTTGAACAAACCCACCTCCTGGGTGTCCCTCCACACACCGAAGCTGCAGGCAGTCAGCCAGGTTCAGCTGCAATAGCTAATTCTTGGAGGTAAAATTTTTGACCCAGGAATATTTGGGGCTTGCAGGAAGTGTCTATTTGCCCACCTAATGAGCTGGGATTAAGGCTTTCAACTTCCTCCACAGCAGGAAAATGTACATCTCAAAGGGATGTAACTTTGCACGGGGTCAATACATGCCCTGAACACAGATGGTGGCTGATCCAATATGTGCTGCTTTATGAATCACAGCTTTGAGAAATATCTCACAGAAATTAACATTTTTAGGGACACTACTTGCCCTACAATAGACCTTGAAAGGTGACAGAATACCAAAGCAATAATTCAGGTCTTTGCAAAATCACCAAGATTAAATTATTTTCTTACCAAAAAAAAAAATCTACTAATAGCCCCAGAAGGGGCAGGGTAGCAGAGATCATCATTAAAATGTCAACATCTGACAGTAATCACAGGTTTTAAGATCCTGTCCTGAAAAAAACCTGCTCTACTGCTGTGTCAGCGGGGTCTCAGCAGCTTTCCACTTTCCCTGTCACTGTTTGTAGGACAGACCACAAAAAAAGGGCAAAAAGTAGGAAGCTTGCTGATATACTTAACGTTTTCATTATTATCCAGCTATTGGATAAAATTTAAAGATGTTCAGATTAAAGGCAGCCTAAGATGACCCCAGTCAGCATTGATGAGATTTCTAGAAACCCCATAAAGGAGGTTGTTCAAGCACTGTAAGGGCACTTCAAGCACTGTTCCCCTTCTTCATTTAAGGAAGGAAGAGACAGATAAGTGCTTCTAGAGCCCCACAGAGGTTTACTTGTGGTTAAATCTCTGCTACAATGATTACCAGCAGATACAGCACACACGAGACAGCAGAAGCAACAAGCTCAAGTGCTGATTTCATTCCTACACTAAAATTCTCCCACTGGGAGACTTCTGACCCCTCTCCCAGCAGTTCATGCAGCTCTATGAAAAGAACAGGATTTGCATGCCCGTTTTTGGTTTTGGTTTGGTTTTTTTTTTTCCCCAAAAGCATATTGCTACAGACAAAACACAAACACAGAAACGTGGGGGAAAGATTTCTTTCTTACCACCACCACTGGGGACCACTTCTGGCACCTGGCAACACTCAGAGCAACAGGAGAATCCCCATCTCCTCCCTCCAGGGAAGTACCACTGCTTATGTCTCAAGAGATTTGCTTTCTCATTTGCCTACAAGCAAAAAAAGACATTCTCCAGTGAGTGAAGGTAAAAATATTTTGTTTAGAAGCAAAATGCAATGCAAACAAGCAACTGACAACCCAGGTAATGAATAACTCAAACACTTGGTACTGAAATTATGAGTCTTTTTCCTTTCTCTGAAGCAAAAAACCCCTCCTTGATCCTTCCTCACGTATATTTTACTACACTCAGCTCCACAGGTACCAACTACTATTGCTTTCAGAGGGACTAACTGGCACATAGCTATGAAATTAAAAGCAAGTGTTCTCAATTTACCACTAATAGTGAAATTGCAGCTTCTATTCAGACAGGAGCAAGGGTTTGCATACACAAGAACTAGCCTAGTTTTCCTGCCTTTACTAATCAGCATAACAAAAGGCTATTTTATTTCTCTTACCTCCAAACCCTGTCTTGAGAGAAGTTACTGAAAATGAAGCAGAAGCAATTATCTGCTCTCAGAACACACACTTAATCCCTATATTTTATTAAGAGTGTTTTTTATGATCCTGAAGCAATTAAGTTAATCATTATTTAATTTTAGATTACTGAACTGGAGATTTACTTCAGACACAAGCTCGCTTTCCACATAATTTAGTTGCAGTAATTAGAGATGTACTTTACCCAGAGGTGGCTTGTTTAAAGCATGTTATCTAATTTCACAAGCCTCACACCATGAAAGTTTCATGCAGAAATCTACAACCCAAACTTCAAAAATGAGAAAAGCCCCCAAGACACTCGGATTTACCAGGCTGCAAACCTGCCTTTCCTTAAAGAAAATTTGAAAAAATATCCTCCAAACATGTGCCCAGCAAGTTAATGTATCACAAAAGCTACCACAAAGCCTTTCTACAACCCACCACTCCTTTAGCAAGTTGTAAGAACAAAGACTGCTCCTCTCACATGGATCACTTCATTTATAACTTATTTTAACCAGGATGCAAAGTCTGCAGACAAATACAAATGTTTTATTAGGATGCCCAGCAGGTACCTGCCACAGGATGCAATGAGTGGTGAAACATTCAGACACTTGAAGAATTCTGTGAGAGTGTTATCAGAGGAACAGAAATAGGGACCAGGCAGGTAGGTTCACACTGTACATACTGACCCTGGACACGATGCCATTGGAAAACTGCTCCATTCCAACCTACTTCAGATAAAACTGTGCTGTAGAAACCAAACTGCACTAGGAAACACCAGCTACCCTGGGTGCTCCTACCCAGCCAGCTCAGCTTTAGTTCTGCAGACAGTTAATGCCAGTCCATCCAGGCTGGGACATTGTCCAAGGCCAGTTTTATGTCAAAACCCATTTCCTGGCTTTTGGAACAAAGGGCATCATCTTCCACCACTACCACTAAAGAGAAGGAAAACATGACCAGGCAAACATTTGAAAAACACACACTGCTTTTTGCCTTCTAAATCCTCCAACAAAACCAACACATGCATCTGCTCAACACTCAATTAAAAGCCAATTGTATTCAAACCTCTAAAAATGCAGAAGATGCAGATTCATTTCAAGACTTTAGTGCCAGTACTTGCATGAACCAGTTGGACTTGCCACATATAAGAAAGGCTACAGAACTCATCAACAGCACGTGAGATTTCAGCAAAGATGAATTGGAACATGAAGCTACAAAGAGATCATAACAAGACAGGTTGGTTATTGGGAGTGTGCTCAAAATAAATACAAGTAAGCCTCAGCTATCTGGATATTCATCAAACATGTGGTATCACATTGAAAGTGTAAACTTGGAGACAGAGGAATTGTGACAGCAGTAAAGATTCTGCCCAAAAGAGATGGTGCCTGACAGCACAGAAAGAAAATCTGAAGTCTTCTTGGAAGTAACTGATGAAAAGACAAACTCCAACAATCATTCTTCTTGTTCATTTTTAACTGATTAATGGCTTGCATACAAAAAAAGAGTAATTATGACAGCTGGTGACTTAGCTGGGAAGCCATCTGAACATGAAGGTGCACTGAACACCACGGGCACCATGGCCATGAAGACTGATGCCACAGCACTGGGATGCAATTGCTCCTCATGAGACAGTTAAGACAACCACTAGGGAAGGAAATAAACCACTGCAGGCAAAAAAGGCTGCTGAAACCAGAACAAACAGGTATCAGCTGGTCAAGAGTAAGTTCAGGCTTGAACCCTTGAGGACAGCAAAGCTCTAGGAAAAGTTTTTGGTGACAATAAACCTACATGCTTAAGGAAGCCCTATTATGACACATTACCAGCTTTCTTTAGCTCCAACTATTTTTGTAGCTGTTCCATCTAAATATTCATCAAAAGGTCTATAAAAGTATCACCAAAAGCATGTGGTTCAATTCTCAGTGCTGGTGGGGGAAGGTGATACTGTGAATTACAGAGCTGAGGGAAAGCTGGATTATGGACTAAAGTATAAAAAATTACCATAACATTCCTGCATACCTATATGACAAACAAATATTGTTAAATTTAATATAACAACATGAGCCATTTTCTTTCATTAAAATTTGCACATGCAACTATGCCAATAAAAAGTGTTCATTAAAAAAGCTCAGCAAGTCATGAGCAATATCTCATCCTGCTTCCCATTATCCCACAACAAAGGGATCCTTCCTTAAAACCACTGCAACACAAGTTGAGCTGCTCCTTGGAACAAGCACATTCTCTGGTCTTGTAGCAATTCTTGAAAACTCCTTCCCCATGGGCTATCAAAGGGATCTTTGCCTTTTTCACTGCCTGTGAAAAGTTGTGTACAGCAACTCTCATGCCGACATTTTACTAAAACTGAGGTCAAAGTTCCCAGAATGAAAGAGTGCAACTGGTAGGAGAATAGTTTCTGGTTCAAGACTGAAGCACAGCAGCATTATGCAAGAGAACAGGATGTGAAAACAAGCTTTGATCTGGCACTGTTTACTGCACTAGTGCTTGCTAAGAGGTACCTGAGCCCCAAGGAATGAGAGAGAAGCTCTTCCCATTTGAGATCCTCATCTTTCTCACTTGGAAAAAAAATGTATTGAGATATATATATATATATATATATATATATATATAACAGCATGTACTGGACACTGCAAGCTGTATCAAATTGCTTTTCTGGTGTCTTCTAAAACGGAACAAACAGATTCAGGCAGTACATTGAGGATGAGAGTCACATTTAAGCAAACACGCACAAGTATTTTTCCATTTCAAAACAGTCCTGCAATTAAATATAAATGTGCATGCACTTAAACACAGTTTCTTTCTTGCACAGTACCTTGCACTGAATTCAATATAACCTTCAAACCCATGTTTCCATTAGCTACTTTGTGATACCACAGCTTTGAAAGTATTCAATGCTCCAACAGTCAAGGCATACAAGACTCAAAAGCAGCCACTCACAACTCTGTCTTCAGCATCATCTCACAAGGAGAACATTTCATTCCTTTTTATTTCCTCCACCCCTTCTTTCCTTTCTCTTAAATAATTTATTAAAATTACTGAAAGTATTTTCTGGTCAGCTTTCTTCCTCACTATAGGAAGCATCAATATCTTTGAAGCTCTGGTTCCCCTGGTTCCACAGCTTGGTTCCCTCTCTAAAGGCCATCTTCTACATAATAACCTGATATTGATGGAGTAATGTCAGGGGGAAAAGGCGGGGGGGAAATAATAATGAATTTTTAATCACAAGTTGAATTTCTCCCTAGATAGCAAAGCTGACTTCATGGCATGCCCCTCTCTCAATGTCTTATGGAATCACCCATCACTGACAGAATGACTTCAAGAAATTCCTTCCTGCTACCATCCTACAACTGTGACCATCACCTCTCAGAAAGAGCCTCTAAAAACAAAACACTCTCCTAAAGATAACTGGAAATGAGTGACTTGAAGGCGCTTTCAGAAAAAGAAGTCTTCACTCACAGCAGGAAAACCAGAGAGGAGGTCAGTAAGTTTTGATGGGTGTACAACAAACAATCAGAAGTGGTTTCCCCCCTCATAATCCATAACTGACCTGTGAACCTTCTTGCCACAGCTCTCAGAGGTGGTGTAAGTAGAGTGAAAAGAAAACTGGAATCCTGAATGACACAGAAATGACAGAGCAAACACCAGTCACTGTGTTGACTGTAAGTCCTTTAGTAGGGAAATCCATTATAAGCCAGACTACTGACCAATGGCAGACAAAGTCTCTCCTTTCCAGGGTGGAAATTAGACTTCTTCAGAAAACCAAGCTATTCATTTTCCATTGCAACTCGCAACCAAACCTTTCAGTTTCGAGCTTCTGAGACAAGATATGCAAGAACAAAATGGGTGAATGTATCTGTGACCTCATAATTCCACAAAATTCTGGTGTTCACTCATCAGGAGAACTTGAGCACCAGCAGCCCGTCAGTTTCACCTGACTCTGTCTGTCCCTAACCACGTGGAGCCAGGGTTCTGATGGATAAACATCCTGGAGCAGGTTCAGCTGTGGCAGCTTAAAACATGACTGCCCCCTCTTGTCCATCCCAGCCCTCTGCCAGGGATCACTGCTCCATAGCACCCGCCTCAGCTGCTCCAATCCGCAGCACAGAGCACCACTCTAACCCCCGAGGAAGGTGGGTTCTTGTCATGACTCTTATTATTTATTTTATAGGCAAACTGCACCGTGATTGTCCAGCTGTGAGCTGCTGGGGCTGAAGCAGCTGCACACAGTCCTCTCTGCAGTGGTTGGCAACACCTGCAGGAGGAGGTGATGTCTGAGGTCATTGCAGCAGGTTTGATACAGCTCTGGTCAAGAGATGAAGAGGTTGAATTATTCTTGGTGAAAGAGGCTGTCATTGTCCTGTTGCTAGAGCCCAGAATCAGGGGAAGTCCTCAGCCAAGTTAGCTCAGTATAGCACCACAGTGCTGGAAAACTTTCATCTCACTCCGAGTTTCAAATGGGACAGAATTTCAAATACAGGACAGGAAACCATGGCCATGTGAAAATGAAGCTGGGAAACACACAGCTGCCCTCAGCAACAAGGGCAGAACATCTTTGAACCAAGTGAAGCGTGTCCTGTCCTGGGAAATCTAATCCCAGTTACAGCCCAGACAGGTTTACTCCCAAGAGTAAATTCTTGCAGCCTTGTAATTCCTTACAGCCTGGTTACCTGTGAGGTTTTCCCACGACTTATCCCTGATTAAAGGCCTACATGAAAAACAGCATAAGAGAGTAAGTGTAAGAGGGAAATTTGAGCGGGTTAGCCAAGGTTTCTGCATTTCCTTGTGTTTGGGAATGCTTGGGGGTTTAGATGGGTTTATTAATGAAATTTAAATAGTGAATAAATCTTGAATGTTGATGCAAGCTCATCCATACTTTATAAAAGTGTTGCCTACATTGACTTTTGGGAAGAAGTAGGCTCTGAAAAAGAACATAAATTTTTTTTTAATGACCATGAATTGTACACTTTTTTTTTCTTATTGCAATATATAATGTAAGTCTACCATGTACGTAATTTTAAGAATTGCTTTTTTCTTTTAAACACTGGAATACTCTTTTGCTTAGAATAAGCCCATTACAGAAAACGTTTATGGCAACAGCAGAACACAGAGCTACATGGAGCACAGCCTTCCACAGAAACAAGGAGAGATGCTGTAATCAGCACTGAAATACTACAGAGAGAGACCTGAGTGGAGGGAGCGTGGGACACATACACCGGAATGATCTGCAAAGATTATTCATCAGAGCCAGGGAGGAGAAGCTTTTTCTTAAACAACAAACAAACAAAAAAAAAATCAGTTGCAAACATCCTTCCTCTGGCTTCCAACCTTCCTCATCATTTCCTCTGGCTGACCTTTGTTACAGCACATCCCTTTCACCACAGTGGTCCTCTGCCACCTTCATTTTGTGCCTTGCCTCAAACCCTGGGGCTGAGGGTCCCTGAATCACCCCCAGGTGCCGCATCAGCTTTTCTCCTATTGCTGGGATGTTCCCTTGGTGTGCATAGATTTATAGGTAGCTTTTAGAGCTGTAAGTCTTTAAGTGGACTTCAGTCAGGGGAAAAAAAAATCCTAAATACAATTCTTCATAATTACCCAGTAACAAGAAGCAATTGATCATTAACTTTCATGCTCTGATCTTCCAGAAGCTGACTTTCCAGTTACTCCAAATTAAGCAGTTCCTTAGGAACTCCCAGGCAAAGGTAACAGGAAGGAGCTATCTCATGGGATTTGAGAATTGCAGCAAGTCTTTGGCAGGAATACCTTTCCTTTACCAGCTTGGAATCCGTAAGGTTCCAAAATAAAAATCTGTAGGTGAAGCTCAGTTGACATCAGGATTAAAACCCTCAGCCACCTGTACGTCCCAGCACGCCAGATTCACATCACCTTGAGCTCACCCACACCCCTTCCCAGCCTACTTTAAGCCCCCTTTAGCAAGAGACTGTCACCAGGGTCACAAGTCAAGCAGGCTTGGCTAAAAATATCCCCCGACACCATCCCTGGTCTGCCTCACTGTCATCCACCTCACCCTGGACATCATCCAAGAGACACTCATGTCCCAGCACTGGGCACAAACCTGTCTGTAGCTCAGGGATCCCCCTCTTCAGGAGTTTACTCCCCCTGGTTAGGTTAAACTAACTACCAATATTTCTGTTTATTCACTATTCGTAATTCAAATTCCAGTGAAATTAAGAGGCTCTAGAATGGCAATCTAGTTAAGAACTTTAATGAAGAGCACTTTAGAAATAAAATCTGTTATAAAGCACTTGAACTAATGAAGGTTGCTCCCTGTCCAAAATCCTTAGCATTCCACACTAAGAAGGTAAAAGTCATTTAAGGAATCTTTTAAATTCTGAACTGCTGCAGGTAAGATCTGAAGAGGCAACAGTGAAACAAGCTGCATTTACTGTCATGTCTGATTCCAGGACAAAACAAGGAAAAACCAGTTTAATACACTTCTATCCTGAGAAAAATAATACTATTCTTTGTTATGGGTGAAGCCATTTCAAGTGAATGAAATGATAATTTTGAATGCATCACCTCTTCAGGCTCTCAGAAAAATTAAACATCTGCATACTCACACTATAGATATTCATACTCATACCAGGGAACAGTGTCTAACAATAAAATAACGATAAAAAAAATTAAAAATACAATCTTCAATACAGCTAACAGTGGAGGTAGAGAAGGCTTAGCTCATCTTCTGTAGGAGGACCTGTACACTGGAGTTTTGAATTGTCTTTTTACCCCTTGTTTACACAAGGGGAGTTTTTTAATGCCATCTTGATGACATTTTTAATTAACCAGAAATATATATGAATAATAGATTTCCAGAAGCCTGATGAGGCTTGCAATCTAAAATAACCATGTAATTAATTCCTACTAGGAAGCATTATCTTTACACTGTCCTGCCTCACTCAGACACAGCGAGAGAGTACATTTGGTTAAAAGCAGAGTGAGGGGGAAAAAGAAACCAAGTCAAACAGAAAAGCATGCAGCTGAGGAGACAGAAATGCTTGTGATCAAAGGGTGACACAGCATGGGTGTTTTATGAATCTTGCAGAGCCCAGGGAGCAGCCCTGCCAAGGGTCTGTCCACGCTCCTCCCCACGGCCAGGCAGCTCCACCTGTGATGGGCAGAGAAAACCTCACCAGAGCTTCTCCCTGGCCACCAGGGCTGGCACGGGGCCCCAGCTCACCCCAGCCCAGCGTGACTGAAGCAGGTGCCAGCTATTTTTATGTCTAAACTGCAGTTTACACCTGACCTGTTCTCAAGTTCAAAGGGAGAAGCAGCCACAGCAACCCCTCTGGGAAGGCAGAGGGATGTGCTCCCGGCTCCTCCCTGGAGGAAGGGTGGCTGTGGGTGAGCAGGTCATGGTCTGCAGGAATGCTCTGCTCCAACCATCATAAACCAGCATCTGTCTGATGCTGCACAGCCCGTGAGATGCCCAAAAGGCCTGAGCCCTCACTGCCCATGCACCACAGCCCCCAGCCCTGACAGCACCAGGGGTGGGCTGAGCTTGGGCTGATCTCAGGGTTTCTGGATACTGAAATGACTGCACAGCAAACACAGGAGTGTGGCACTGGATTCATACATTTCGAAGGGCACTAAAGTAATAATCTAATCTTAAACTGATTTAGAAGTGTTAGCTGATTCACCAGGTCACTCTCACACTACAGATCTCAAAGGGCTGTTTGGAACAGAATCAAGTGGCCAAGTATGTACAAGGCATCATGTCCACAGCAGTTCATCTGCAAATTGAGAATGACTTGAAAATCCACTTCAAGTAAGTCATTCTCCTGCTATGAAAATCCCAGCTTCTAGGATTAGAGACCTTTTGTTAGATTATTCATTTCCTCATCTCACAATTAAAAGGATGCCAGAATTACTATATCCCAGACTGTAAGTGAAGCCATTCAGTGAAAGCAGCTTTCCTATCAAGGGACCATCTTTTCAGAGAGATCCATTACATATCTCAGGGTTTGATTGAAGTGTTTAGTATCCTTTTTTTTCCTCATAAACACAAGAGCTGAGCAGTCTTCTAATCTTCAAGATCATAAATGCCCAGCTCCTACAGCTGCAGTAATTAAACCAACTTCTCATTCCATTACCCACATCAAGCCTCTTCCTCGGCATCTGCTCTATTCCCACACTGCACTCTTCAATCAAACCAAGATAAGCTATTTTCTAAGATCAGCTGACTTGTCTGTCCCTCAAGACATCACTGGAGCCAAAAGGATTCTGAGCAGATATGATGCATCTTGCTAAGAATCCAAAAGGTCTCTTTTAAAGGGGGAAAAAAAAGAGTAGACGTCAATGCAAGTGGTTATTTTTAGCATCTGAGTTGTTCTATATTTATTCTTTATGTCTTTCAAAAAAAGCACAATCTGTGATGAAGCATTACCATAAAATACACTCTACTGGGAAGTCTGCTTTATGACTCCTGGCTATTGAGTACTGCAACAAGTACATCACACCACCCATTCAGCCACACAAGTTTAAGGGTGCACACAGAACAAGGCCTCCTCAGTTCCAAAGAAGTGCCTAAAACAACCCAAAAACCAACCCAACCACACAGAAAGCAAACTCCTCAGTATAATCTGTCATTCTGATTAGATGCCACTCTTCACACTTAAGCCTAAAAACTGCCACTTTTAAAGTACTTCTAATTGTCTAACTCCCCCAAAAAACCCTCAACACACCTTGTGAGTTACCTGTTAAAAACAACACAAACCACAACCCCAAGCTCCAGAATACACCATACTGCAACAAACCCCTAACTTAGCAGGAACAGCAGCAGCTCAGCTCATAGAAATACTCAGACTATAAAAGACTACTCAATCTCTTCCTTACTCTCCTCCCTTATAGCTTTTACCTCCTTGCCCTGAAGACTCCTGGCCCTCTACCTCCAATATATTTACCCCAATAACCTTGTGCCTCCAATCTCATGCAAATTAGCTGAAGATTTATTTTCAAGGACGAGATACAGTTAATCAAAGGTGTGGTGTGGCTTATTTGTGTGTGAAGAGATATGTCAAATGAAAAGGAAAGGCAGAACTGTGTCAAGGAAGCTTCTGCTAGTTGCAGTAAACTTTCATAAAAATAAAAAAGAAAATAGTTTAAGACAGGGTCTTGCACTAACAAAACCGGGAAGAAAACTTGCATTTTGAAGCTAACAGTATTTTAATCTGCTGCTCTAGAAAAACAGCTATTACCTAGCCACAGTTATTTTAGATTTCTGCATTATGCTAGATCTCTCCAGGTACCCATTGAAACAGCAGGAGCTGGGATGGGGTGGGTAAACAATCCACAGCTCTGTGTATTAACTTGAAACCTCTCTCTCCTCTGCCCTTGAACTCTGTCTTCCTTCCAGGTATTCCCTACCTACACGACAGACATGTCCCATCACTCAGCCGTGCCCTTCAAGTATCTCACCACTGGCATTACCTCCACTTTGACAGCTCTCTGGTCCCAGGGTAAACAACAGATGGCTGAGGGACTCCAGAGTATGAAACCATGGCCAGCACACACACTGATATCAGGTGAATAGCTTTGGTCAGTGGCAGGTTATTACTGCCTCCCTGCACTGCAGATCACCCCAGTCAGAGGTTTTCCACAAGATGAAAGTATCTTCAAAAAACGATACACTTTCGAAGTTAAAAACACACATGCCCTAATTACCTCAGTCTCAGACTGACCTTTGTATATTTGTCTACAAAGACCTTGCACTACATAACTGTTGCACTGTGGAAGCCAGAATGACTCCAGGTTATTTGTAAAACAAGCTGTTCTGGAAGCTTTTAACTGAGCAAACCCACCTAACTCTCCTATCTTCTTGTGAAATATTTTTCCCTACTGATTAAAATGTTTCCCATGCAGCTGTGATTTCATTTTAGTCTTCTGCAGAAAACTGAAGAAAATATCTAGTTTGAATTCAAGAATCCTCTTCTCATAGCCACGTAAAAGTCACCAAAAAAGGCAATTCTCTCACTGTTGCTCTGCCTCTACTAACAAAAAAATAGTTTCTTTATCACTATAAAGTGATAAAGCAAGACAGCAGAAGCATGCAAAACCTTAGGGAGAAATCGGATGCTTTTTATCCTCTCTGATTATTAAAAACAAGCAACAAAACACACTAAGCAAAATGTGTGTTTAATTTAAGAAAAGTTCATCTGTGGCAGAAGGAGCACATCTGATTTATTCTTATTTCCTAGATTAAAAGCTATTTAGTTCACATGAAAATTCTGAGGCAGTTTGCCTATCTTTTGTGAATTGGATAATCCCTTTTTCGAGATGGATTAAATTCCAGAACAAGCATGTCAAGAGCAGTTTGTTCAGAAACCTGCACGATGAACGAAATGGGGTTTGCCTCTTGTCAATCTTCACTTTTCCTCTATTACTTAATGGCCAAACCTGGCTGTTTTATGGATTTTTTTAGCATTTGGGGGTCAAACTGACCACGTACAACCTGTGCACTGAAAGGCCAACACACAGCCAGGTGTAACTTTATTATTTGCAATGACAGTGGCTCACACGTCCTTCTCAGCTCCCTGACGTGCTCCTCCGAGCAGACCCGAGCTGGTTCCTCAACACAAATACAGAGCTCCCAAGGACACAAACAACCCAGGGGTCACTCCCTGGACCAGCCATGCTGTCATCAAGAGCACACGAGGGACAAAAGCAGCTTCTTTCAGAGGAATTAAGACGTCAACGTGACCTCTGGCACCTGCCCCTGCTAGGAGAAGGTGGAAAAAGCAGCAAGTCCAGCAAGAACATATCCAAGTCCCAGCCATAGCCATCATCAAAGGTCGTAGCTAAACAGAGGGCTAAGTAGCTCCCTTTGCACTTTAATAAGTAATGCACTTTATTATTTTATGTTAATCACCATTTCTGCAGCTCTCAATCCTTTGTGATCTGCTTTGCCTTCCACTGAGGCCCCTCCAGCCTCTTGTGCCACTGTTCTTTCCTCAATATTTGCCCTGCCTTCTTCCTCATCATTGCTGAACACCACCACTACTTTCAGCTTTATTTTGTATCATTCTGCTTCAAAATGTCCTTTCCCAAGACAAAGATCAATCCCCTTTAAGAGCACAGAAGCATGGTCTATTGTTTTATCCTGCCTTCCAAATAAGCCTGGCCTAAATCTCCCATAGGCACACTTGGGCTATGGAACACATGTGGAGTTTGTTATATTCACTGGTTATCCTTGTCCTAAAAACCCTAGGCACCACTGCCTTCCCTCAGCATCTTCTTCCCTTGAGATGGCAACAGCTAACAGAGGTTTTGCTAAATTTGCCTTCCCTTCCCCAGCCCAGGAAAGCAGAGACACCACTCCAAGTGCAATGTCTCAGTGCCCTAAAGCCCACATCCCCTGAGGTCTCCTCAGGGAAGGTGACAGGAGTTCAGAGGCACAAACCTGGAAATGGGGAAGATCCAAAGGGTTGGAGGCCCAGCAAAAATGCTGCACAGCATAATCAAAAGGGACAAAAGGTTGATTTGAGTGCACGCACAGGCATGAAAACATGGGGAGGGCAGGTGAAGCAGATTCAGGATCCATCTCTTGCTTTTCACTCATCAGTGCCCACACACTAATAATAATAAGTCATGGCACAAAGTTTTGCTCCCCTGTTCCACTGTGTCAGTTCCAAGACACTGATCACAGCGGTTTTCCTCTGTGACAAGTGTCTTAGATGAGACCCATGCTGGGTACTCCAACTTTTTGAAGCAGATGTGTGAGGCTGAAATTACATCCTCAGTGTCCACAGCAGCCAGCTGTGACTCACAGGGCCCTGCAGATATTTGCATCCAGCCTTTTGTGCATGCAGAACAGGGCAGCACGTGCCACCTCTGTCAGGCAAGATGTGAGGTCCTGGCCTGGAAATACCTTTCCACTGGCCTGCAGTCAGCAGGACTAGCAGAGAACTGCCCCCACTGTTTATTTAACAGCAGTCCTGGTCAAGGCACCAGGCTGGGATCAATGCTGCTCACACTGCCTGGGGATCCACAGAGGGAAAAGGCCCAGGTTACCTTGTGGGTAACTCCCACTACATGGAATTAAAATGTCTGGAAGACATCCTTAGAAACCTTGACCATAACTACACCCAGACCAGACTTGCTCATCCCCACATCAGCTTACAACATGTAGGGACTGAGGTTCACGAGGCTTCACAGGTGACAGTCGCTCTTTTGAGCAAGGCCTGAGCTGCTAAAATTCCATTCAAGGACAGCAGAGATGCTGTACCACAGGGTGGAAGAAGGCTTTGACTATGCCTCTTCTCACAGCAAAACTCTGTGCCTGCTCCTTATGATTTCACATACTGAGAGGAATGGCATCCAACTGGATCAAGCTTCTTCACAGGGCCAGAGAAAAAGCAGCTGCAAAACTTGAGAGAAAGCTCCTTTTCTGTCTTCCCCAAGCAACAGGATGTGCAGAAAGGTGAGACCCTGGTCTTTTGGGTGTGCTTCTGGTGAGCTGATGGTGAAAAGCACCCACCCCCTGACAGCACCCTAATCTCAGAAATCATGTGGGGATTCAGGCAGCAGGTTCCACAGGTCACTCACGCAAGCAGGAAGAGAAATAAAGTTTGTTCCCACAAGAGGCTTACACAGACACCACTGTAAGGGAAATGACACTCTAGCATCATCCCTGTGAAACAGGGAAGAGGATAATTTGACACTTCCTGGACAACAGTCCAAGGAGCAGAGATCCAGGGGACAGGTTTCCTCCAGAGAGCTCTGCAGCACATGCACAGGAAGGATGGTCAGTCGAGGGAGTAGGATACCTCAAATGTATAAAACAAGGAGAGGACAAAGCAAGTAGAACTGAAATCTGCTCTCCTGGCCTGCTCCTACTGCACCACACATGGGGTTAAAGCAGATACAGCTGCTCACCTCCTCTAGCACAGGAATCCTCCCCTGTGTGGTGAAAAATCCACAGAGAACAGCTCCAAAATCTCAGCCAAAGCCCAGCACTGGCACTGAGGGGAAGAGAGGACTTCTGCTAAAAAGCATTATGAGAATTATGTGCCATACTGCAGTACAGTTCTGTTGCTTGGGGGTTTGTTTGTCTTTATAAACTTTTGCTTCACATATCTGATGGACAGGTACATTTTCAATCTTCCTTACAGCATGTACCTTTCTCACTGTGGTTATAATCCCCACAGCTACAAGAAAAAACAGGGATTAGCATGTCTATTTGAACTACTGATAAAGACAGAAAAGCACACCACATGGTCCTTTGATTTCCAGTTTGAGCAATATCCTGAGTCTGAACATTTCACATGGGTGTATTTTCCCCCCTTCCTCCTCCAAACACGACATTCAAACACCCAGAGGTTATCAAACACAGAGCTAGCATTAACCAGCCTCTCAGGACATGAATCCCAGGGGCTCAGGGCAAAAGCCTGTTTCTTCTTCAGTGGACTCTGTGCTGATTCACAAGCCACATGAAGAGCTCAAGGCAAAGGCAGGACTCCACTGGCACGCACCCTGCCAGGCAATGCAACCACTGCTACTTCAAGTTCTGCTCTTAAGTTTGACCAGTGCTGCTACAAGAAAGGCCAGAAGGCCAAATTTGGTCAAAACCAAGTCAGTGGGTAACCTAATAGGGTCTAAGCAGGGTGGGTGACAAGGGGCCAGTCCTTACAATCTTTTTTTGGACTTTTTTTTTTTTTACAGAATTGTCTTCTTGTGTCCCAGAGCAGCCAGAGCACTGCAGCAAGTAACACCACCAAGTGCTTCATTGAACCACTGCTTTCCAAACATCTCCCTTCTATAGCTTGCCATGAAGCATCACCAACTCCCACACAAGGGCTCTGCTTCAGGGCACTGAAGAGGTCTCCTACCCTGACCCTCCCTGTCTTCACTATTCTGGATGAGTACCCAGAACCTACAGAAAGGAGATATCAAAGGAGGGAGGGAAGGTTTCCTTACATCCAGGCTCACTCTGACACAAGCAACGTGAGGAGCAATATTTTAACTCAGGTGTATGTGGGAAATCCCAAATCTTTATGAATATATTAGAGATTGAAATAATTTTTCAGTGATTTCTTGTTCTGTTTCTTTGCTTTCTCTGCTCCTGCTCTATATGTAATACATGCTGGCCTATTCTCCAGCCATAAGCACTGAGCCACTGAAATCTGAGAGAAAGCAGATCTCTCATGCACTCATCACCACCTAGGTGTAAAGTCCTCAGTGTTGGCTCCCCAATGGAGAAGAATCAGCTGCAGAACAAAAGGAAGATAGAACAAAAGGAAGATAAACTGCTCTTTGTCAGGCAGTTCAGGGAATCTCTTACAGGGATTGGACAAGAGGGAACAGCCAAACTGGGGGGACAGGGACAAAAAGAATAAAAAAGGTCAGTGTAGGGAACAGATTAAGCAGATCTGTCAGCTGCCTGCTAAAAGGGGACAGAAAGAGTTCTTCCAAACGGGATAACAGGACCCTCAGAAACAGGCAGGATAAATCCTTACCAGAGCTGTACACTCATACCTAGTGCCATCCCTTCCTGTTCATGTCTGGACAATCCTCTGAAGCCTGGGGAAAGGACTAATTTGAGCACAGCTCTTCACTGGGCTGATGAATCAGCTCTCCAGTGTGCATTCTCTTTAGGGAGAAAAGGGAGAATTGGCAGAGGACGGCCCTGCAGAAGACAGCAAGACAAGGAAACAGCTGCTGAATTCGATGCAGAAGTAGCCCATCATGTGGGGAACATTTTGGTGCAGTGCTCTTGGCCAAAATCCTCATCCCCAGCCGAGCACATCCTCCAGCATGAAAGGAACAAGCGCATTCCCTTAGGAAATTCACAGGCATTCCAACTCCAAAGTGCTGGCACAGCAAAACTCAAGGCTCTTGGTACTGCACATGCAAGTAATAGCAAGACAGAAAATATTCTGTAACACATGGCAAATATCAAGGGAAACACACACCCATGATACTGTCCTTGAGAGTACTGCAGTTGTGTGCACCCAAAAGTGATGAGCTTGTCACATGCCCACATCTGTATTTCATGCAACCTGGACAAGTCTAAGGATACTTTTTACAGCACCTCAAGGTCCACTGGCCTTAAGTCTGTACTGTTAACTTCACTCACTAGCCTTTCATAGGATTAAATGCAAAATGAACTTCAAATCTTTTCTTTAAATTATTTTATAAACCCTTAAAAATCCTCAGAACAAAACAAGAATACAAAGCACCAGGTAGGGCATCTATACCCTATACATGCTCACTTCCAAAAATATCTCCAGGAGAGGCTGCTGCAGGTAAGGGCTGCAGAATCTGCAGTTCCATTTCCTCCTCTCCATGCAAAGGTAAAAACCATCCCTGGAAGTGTTCAAGGCCAGGTTGGATGGGGGCCTGAGCAACTTGGTCTAGTGGGAGGTGTCCTTGTCCGTGGCAGGGGTGTTGGAATGAGATCATCTTCAAGGTCCCCTTCCAACCCATCCCATGATGCTATTGATGATTCTGTGAAGAATGTAACAAAAAATTACAACTGTACATGTGCTCCATGGGCTCTTCACACAATTCAATCTGTTCCACCAAGCAATTTTTATACTTTGAGAAACAGAAGTGGCTTTATGTTCCTATGCCAGACTGACTGGTGCTCTCCCTTTTCTTGGAAGTAAAAAAAAAAACCTTCTCTCAATTCTGTCAGCAAAGAGACAAGGATCTAACTTCAGAGAACTGCAAGTAACCCAACCTTTTAATTTTTCCTAATGCTCCACATGTGTCCCCTCAGTAGCAGACTAAACGTTTTCCTTATTTGTTCTTTTCCTGTGCAGAAGAAAAGAGCTTTCAGTCCGTGTGAAAGACGATGCCTTGGGCACTCCCCACGGGCCTCTTATTGTTCACTGTAACTTATTTCTCCTGCTGGCAACTGGAGACCCATTCACCAGATTTCTCTGGTGACAGGTATAATAAGAGACAAGCAGATAACTTCTACTGCATCTCTGGACACCTGCTCTGAAAGGGTTTTCTGTTCCTGCTCACTGTTATTTGAACACATATTTGACCTTCCCAAGGAAAGCCCCAGCTTTCCACAGAAAAGGCTTGGTCTGGCTGTCAAACTGAAGGGTGGTAAAAAAACACTTGTTCTCCTCATGAATTGAAAAACCAACAGCCTCAAGGACTTACTTCCAGTCCTTCGAAACACAAGGCTTAAAGCAAACAGGGTGTTACTGTTGTAATACAAATAAAGCTATGACACTCTGCCTGTCTTTCAGGATTGTAAAAATACAGAGCCCTGTGAAGGAGTCCTGTTGTTTTTCTCACAATGTTTTTTTTTCCATGTGACCAAAAGGTCTACTTCCCCCCACAAAAGCCTTGACAGGAACATGGAAAAGCAAAGCAGCAGATTTTATTTTTTTTTTAATTCTGAATGCTGAGCCACTGAAAACTAAGGGAGAGCTCTACACACACAGCAAATTCCTGGGCCCAGTGAGACTCAGGATCTGAGATGATTGCTTCCTCCAAAGTCAGCCTGAAGAGCAGAACCATACTAACAGTCTCCTAGTATTCACTCAATGGCTTTCAAACCAGTCAGTAACTCTACCCAAAAGGCATAAAAAGTAGGTCCTGAAGAAATAGTGAAGAGGAAAACATGCACATCAGATTTTGGGACAGTTCTTGAGCGAGGGGAAGAAGAGCAGACAAAGAAAACTCCATCAGAGAGGCAGGAGAAGCAATGTGAGTGAACAAAGATGCTGGATGAAACTAAAAGACAAAGAGGTCACAAGCCACATGCTTCAGCAAAGACCAGCATCCCCTGGAACAACTTCCCGAGGGCCAGGATAGTCTTTGTAACTAATAATTTTTTTAATCAAGTAAGCTTTCCTTGGAGGGAAATTACAGTTTGCACCCAGATTTATGAGTCATGGGTTTACCCCTGGGATAATTCCTACACCCTCTAATTTTGGCTTGTGACTCGAGAAGCCAAGGGGTGGCTCTGCAAAGGGATCAGGGAATAAAAAAGAGGAAGGAAAAGAAAGTAAGAGAAAGTACAGAAAAAGATACAGAGGGAAACAAAGAAACCATACTGATAATGAAGAAGAATGAGTAAAAGCAGCCTAAAAAGATAAAGTATGTATGCAGTAAGTGGATTTCTTTTAGTAGTAGTTGCAGGGGAGAAAATAAACGGAATAAGAGAAAACAATGATGTGCAGGAAACAATTCTGGGGCTGGAGCAGGGCAAGCAGGGGCCATGAGGGAGAAGATGACAACTTTCTTTGCTTGTTCTCTCAGATCACTGAGTATTTCAAGGATGACTTTTCCGAGCACATTTCCTGTACCAGAGACAGGGAGCCTGGGTCCAGCTGGCCATGCAACACCCTGACCAGCGTTGAGCTGAGCAGTCACTACACAATGCCACACCACAAGAAGCCAGAAAAATGCTACACATTCACCCTGACTCTTCCAGGTGACGAATCCTTGGTGATCCCCAAGCAAAAGGTGGGAGCAGACCCTCTTTTAAACTCACTTTATTCCTTTGCACGCTGCTCTGATCAATACAGCTGTTCAATAAGTTGTTCATTTACTTGTTTGGAGCTCCACAACAAGGGAGAGCAGCGAAACTTTACCTGGACAACAGCTGGAGGGGGATCAGATGTGTGCAGGCACTGTGATCTATGCAGAAGGAAAGGGGACACCAGGAACAGGGACACAAAAGCAAGGGACTGCCCAGCCAGGCTCCTTCAAGCAACAGCTACAGGATCAAGTAACAGCAACCAAATTAAAAGGGTTTGCCACATAATGGTGTAAGTTCAGGTCTTTATAGTCAAGAGTAGCTCAGGTGGAAAACTGTACAGGACAGACCAAAACATCCTGACTGATTCATTAGGCACAGAGGCTTCAAAGCAGGCTGGGCTGTCTCGTCTACAGCTCTATCAATGGAACCTATCAGCCTCTCTGAACACAGCAAGGAAGTTTATTTAGGGCAGCACAGCAGGCTTCTCTCACCTCTGCGAGGCACAGGATGGCAACTTCCAAGGGGTGGTGGACAGAGGGATACAATTCCCTCACCAGATCCAAATTCACACCTATCTTTGCTCTAAAACTCACACCCAGCAAACCACATAAACAGAAACTTCCAAGTGGATAAACACTGCATAAAAGCTTACTGCAGCTAAGCCCTATCTTAGGCAGAAAAATGCAGAAAATGTGCACAGTATCATATGCACACAGAAAGCCACAGACAAAAACTAACTTAGGGAAAATAAGTCTGCTAAAAGTCTTAGGGAAGTAAAACCAGGCAGCTTTACTACATCCTCTTTTGTTTCCATCTATACATTTCATCCACACAGCTTCTACCTGAGACTGAGAAAAAAAAAAAAAAACAAACACAAAAAAGAAACCCCAAAAGACAAAAATCCCTGCAATAAGCAGAGATACTAAAAAACATGTTTCCCCTCCCATCAATCCTAAAGTCTCTTTACAACTCGTGCAATACTCCTCCAGATCAGCTCAGGGAGCCTCGCACTGCACGGGGTGGTGCCAAGCAGTGCTCACTCTGGAGGTATCAGAAGGAACAGAAAAAGCCCTGCTCATGTACAGACAGACTTGAACGACTCCAGAATGACTCAAGGAGAAGGGAATAATTATTCCTGAGCACTAAAGACAGCTGGCAATTTACTCACACCACATGCAGAAAGACTTTGGAGCATTCAGCAGCACAGTCAAAGAGATTTATTCCTCCTTGCGTGTGCCTCTCTCCCTGTGCTTCCAGTCTCTGCTCCTGGGAGCTCCATTATTTGTGTTAAAGTGTATTCCTTTTCAATCTACCTACTGCTTTCCAGATTCATTTCACAGCATGGTCTTTAAAATTTTTAAATCAAAGGGGGAAAAAAAAAAGAAATCACAACATTTGACCATAGGAAACCTACACTGCCCAAATAAGCAAGTTAGGGTTTTTTTTTCCTTTCTCTGTATAAAATTTCTAAACACAAAGAAAGGCAACGGGAAAAAAGATAAATGAACAGTCAAATCCCAAAACCCGAGATTTCTCCTTGTCATTTAAATTTGACAGATCTGGGTCCTGCAGTAAGACTGACTGCCTTCAAGCTCCACCAAAAAGACTCAATTGCATCCACATGTCAGTAGTCTGTTTTGACACCTCCTTGTCAGCCTGAGTACAGGGTTAGGCTTTCCCTGATTCTTATTTTCCAGGTGCCACAAGAGGCTAAAATGGAACAGTAGAGCCACTTCCTACGCAAAGAAATTAAAAAGAAGTGAGATGTCTCTCTACATCCATCACATTCAATTATTTCCATACAGGAAGCAGAAGATATCTCCTTATTATCCTCAGAGGGAACAGAAATACATGAGTAAAGACAACTTTTCCTAAGTGGATGAGAAATTTAAAAAGTAATTGCTGCTTCAGGAATATGGAATCCATAAAAGAGTATTAGTAATTAAAGGTTAAAATATTTACTGGCACATGGCAAACAGAATTCCACGCTGGCAGAACATCCCAAGTATAACACATACTCCAGAGGTGACATGGAGGGGAATTGTAGTGACAGGACAAGTAGTAACCAGTACAAACTGAAAGAGGAGGAATTTAGGTTAGATACTAGGCAGAAATTCATTACTGTGAGGGCAGTCAGACACTGGAACAGGTTGCCCAGGAAGGCTGTGGATGCCCTGGAAGTGTTCACAGCAAGGTTGGATGGGACTTGGAGCAACCTGGTCTAGTGGCAGGTGTCTCTGCCCATGGCAGGAGGGTTTGGAACAAGATCATCTTCAAGGTCCCATCCAACCCGTTGACATTCTGTGATTCTGTGATTATTGCATTTCTGTGACGAGTTCCCAACTTCACCTTGCCCCCCAGCACAATCATCACCCTGAAATATCAAATCTCAAACCACTTTGATCACAATGAGAAACGAGGCTGCCCCCTTCTTCCCACACAAGAGGTAACCCTGCAGCACCAAAGACTGCTGTGGCAGAGACCCACAGGAAGCACTCCTGGCTTACCCACTGCAGNATTGCATTTCTGTGACGAGTTCCCAACTTCACCTTGCCCCCCAGCACAATCATCACCCTGAAATATCAAATCTCAAACCACTTTGATCACAATGAGAAACGAGGCTGCCCCCTTCTTCCCACACAAGAGGTAACCCTGCAGCACCAAAGAGCTGCTGTGGCAGAGACCCACAGGAAGCACTCCTGGCTTACCCACTGCAGGGACAGCTGCTCCAGGACAGAGGAACCGCACACGTGCACACCAGGAATTCAGGCACAGCCAGAGGAGCAGCTTCCCTGACTTCACCAACACCTTCTGCTCACACAGCTCACCAGAGTTCACCTCAGGTTCAGTGCCCCAAAGGGACAGCCAGCTCCATGTTCACACCCTCTCCTTCATCCAGGGATCTTTGGCCAAAGAAGTGACCCACAGTATCCCTGGCACAAGGCACAGCTGGCTGGATGCCTGCACACCCTGCTACCTCCAGATGTGTCCAGCTGCACGCCAAAAGATTAGGGAGGCACTGCTGAAATGGCCCAGGTTCAGAGGGGAACAGCCAGTCTGTTCTGCCCCACACGTGCAAACCACCCCTCACGTCCTTCACGGGCCCAGCCGCAATCTCACGTTGCTTAAAATATAAATACCCCTTGGAAAAGGCACACAACCAGGGTAAAGTGCACAGGTAAAGCAAACACACAGCTGCCCTCTGGACTTCTGAGGGGTTTTTTTACGGTCACAAGGAAGGGTTACGATCCCTCACGAGTGCATTTTGCCAAGAGCCAGAATTGGCTTTTCAACCCCGTGTCCTGCCCCAGTGCCCAGCCCTGAGCACAGCGCTGCAGGCTCTGCTGTCACCTCCTTCCCAAGATAAATCCACCCCCTGCAAACCTTACCAGCCCCACTGCCAGTGGTTTGTCACACCACAAAGCAGCATTTCATTACAACCCTCAAACGTAATTTGAAATATTTAGAAAGCACAAACTATAGTATTACTTATCCGTTACAATTCTATAACAGACTGCTGTGAGACTCTTTGCTTTTCAATGTACCTACTGGCAAACAATATAATTTTGACCCATATTCAAAGTGGTGGCTGAATTTTAGAAAAATAGGTAAAAATAAGCAGAATGCCTTCTGAAATCAGACACATTAACCACTACTGCAGGGAGCATTTGATGCACTTCAAAGGAAAGAATGTTTACTTTCAGCAGTGCAATAACCTGGACGAAGCATCATTTTAAATGCTGGTCACTAGAGACGTGAACATGAGTTACTGATCTGCAGGAAAGGTTTCTTGTTATTAATTTCTAGGTTTAAAGCTCTGCTTATCATCTAATTCTTAAAAACAGCCAACTCTGCTCCTTTCTCTTGAACAAAGAAAAAAAAAACCAAGAGAAAAGGAAAATATATGTAAACTCCCCCTCACAGCAACTTCTCCCCTTCCATTCTATGTCTTGCCTCCCAGAAGGGTATTCAAAAATAGGAAATACTTAAAATACTAAACAATCTGAATCTATATAGACCCATATAAAAGGAGTCATAACAAAAGGAGTCTATGTGACCAAGTAACCTGCACCACCTTAATATCGGAGAGGTATTCTGACAACAAGAACAGCAACATTCAGAGACTCCTTGAACCTTGCCCCATTTTGCACAATTGATGTGGCTGCTTTTCAGAGACTGGACTTTCTCCTACTATCTCCACTCATCTTTCTTTCCACAGCTCAGGATGGTTGTCATGTTCTTTGTTCTAAGGCAGTTTGCAACAACTGTCCCTTTTCTATGTCCAAATCACTCTTTAGGAATGATGATAAAATTCAAACTAAAAAAGCAACTTCCTTCAGGACACACGGGAATCTTGAAATCAGAAGGACTCAAACATTTATCAGAGCATTATCCTCTGGATAACAGAGGATTGGAAAGCACAGAGGTGCAAGTAATTTTTGCTCAGGAATGACTTCTCTCTTCACAGGACAAATATTTTTCCAAAGCTGCTAATCACTGGAGTTGTTTTATTTTGTTTCTTTAGACCATCAGAGCTATCACACAGTGTTTAGTTTGGAAGTACTTTGTTAAAAGACAACGGGAAAATGGGGGGGTGTGTGTGTGGAATCTCACCATTCCAATCAGTACCTTATTCCTTCTGCCTTGATCACAGCAGAGGAATTGTATTTCAGTGAAATGGGGATGACACTGGGGCCAGAAACAGGGGAGACAGCAAGCAAGCAGACACTTCATCGGGATTGCTCAGCTGCCTATAAACTGTTTAATGCATAATAAAAAACTCGATCATAACAATAATGAAAATATTCAGGTTTACAGCACTTGCATCTCCATTAGTATCTATCTTTCAAGGCAGAGTATTCCTACTCCTATGCATTTTTGCAATGTTCCTTTATTACAGATTACTCAGAGACCTTAACTTCAGAGTGATTTTAGAGTCATGTAGCCATGAAAAATCATCTTCAAGAGAGTCGAATAATCTCAAACTGAATTCATGCACTGACCTATGTGTGTATTTGCATATTGGCACTGAAAGCTTTTGGCTTTGAACACAGACAGGGAGATGAAAAGATGACTGAGGTTTGAGGAAAAGGCTTCCAGGTTAACAGGCAGAGAGAAGTTTCTCCTTGAACTTCTAACCAACACTTATAGAAGAGATCTGGGTTGCTAAACATAGCACCAAGAGACGTTTTTAGATGTTTCCAAGACACACCCACAACATCCACAGGGGACTGGCAGATGCCACACTAGACCATTGGGAAACCAGTGCCCTTTGAGAGTGGTGGCTCCAGGCCAGGAGAAATACCCTAAACTACCTAAAGGGACATTAGATGTTCAGCTAGACAAGCTGCCCCACAAGTCTCTACAACATTTAATTAAAGCAGAGATAATTGTTTAGAACCAGCCTGGTCCCTCCATCCTGTCCCCTTCCAGACAGTTCATCTGGTGGACGGACACACGATTTCAGTGTGCAGAAAAAAAGCTGCTAGCTCAGTGTAAATATTTTAAATATTTTGCATGGTATCAGGCCATCTGAAGAAACTTCTGAGAATAGTGATCATGAGAGAAAGAGCACATAATAAAAAACCTGAGCTGCACATGAGGAAAATATAAGGCAGCAACAGGAAAGGTCCAGGCTTTCACAACACATCAAGGGAAAGTGTTTTCTGACTTCACAGAGCCATCCTGTTCTCCAAGGCCACAACGACTGCTAATGAGAACCACCATGATACAGTGAACAAAGGTGAGATCTTTTAGACTCTAAATACTCTACCTTAATTTACTTGAGTGCTTTATAAGTTTACTCTGCTCAGTGGCAAGAACTTTAAATTTCAAGTTCATACTAGGAGTGAAACAGGTCAAAACAAAGTATGTTCATGTCTGATCTACAGAAAAAACACAATGCCAAGAGGAAATGGTTTTGTTCCCCTTTGGGCTTTATTACTTTCCCCAACACATTTCTGTTAGTCAAAAGCACATTTAATACAAAACAGAAATTAGTGTTCCAAAGTCTGAAATGAAACCATGGCAGGACAGCCAATCATTGCCAATGGAAAGATCTAATAAAAATTAGTTTGAACACTCCAATTCTTCTAAATTCTATTGTGAGCAATGCCCAGCAACCAAAACATGCCCATACAAAATGAATCAGCCCTGACCGAAATTTGATTTTTCACCCGATTACATTCTTCCTCCCAAAATAACCTCTCATTAAAGAGCTAAAAAGGGTGCAGTCAAGAACTGGCCAACAAAACCAAAATCTTTAGTGAGTTAGCACAGCCCCCTCCACATGCAGAAACTCTCACTTCCATCCCAAGAACTGCAAAGCTGTCTGTGAGAAGTTAACAACTGAACAAGTTTCAAGATAGGATTTCTACATAAATTAGGACTGCGTCCAGACCCGAGGCAGAAAACTAGGACTCTCAAAAAAGGGAAGAGAGAATGCATCCTAAAAAATGGGCAGCAGCTCTTAAATGGCTGTAAGAGCCCTCCAGAGAGTAGTCTGAGCCCCCTGGCCTCTGACAAAGCAGCACAAGGTGCCTCAGTGGGACACAGGGGGGAAGAAGCAGCAGAAACAACTCCACAAGTTCCTAGTGCAGAAAATAAAGAATTTGACAAACAGCATTTTCGAGATGTGACAGATCCCAAGGAGCAGTAAGCAAGGCCAGGAGAGATGAGCCACAGGAATTTAGAACAGGACAGAAAACAGGAGTCCCAGAAATCAACAGGTTGAACAGATGATGCTGCACAGGCCCCACAGCATCTCCCTGACACATTCCTCTCTTCCAACCCAGACCACCCCCTAGACCTGCTGGCTTAGTTCACAGCTGAGAAAAGGGCAGTGGCTGCCCAAATGTGGACCTGCTACATTCAGGTCTGCTGGCTGCCTACAGAGGGACTTGGCAGAGAACAGCAGCCCCCACCCCAAGGCAACATAAATGTTACATCCAAGAAAAAACAGGAATAAAGGCCATTTCCACTCCCTTCATGCTCCTCCTCTTTCCCTCATACACAACTTGTACCAAAAAATGGTTACAGGTCCAGGAAACCAAACCTGATCTGAGTATACTGGAAGCACAGAAATGAAACCCACCAGGATGAAGTGTTGCTGGTACAGTTACTGTATCTATCACGCTGTGCAGCAATAAACTTACCTGCTTGTTACTGCACTTTGGCAACTGATTCTAAATGCCTAAAAAAGGGCCCTGACAAAACCCACATTAAGTGGCATGAAACAAGGAAGTGAAGGCAGAGGAGGCAAACAAGAGAAAATTATACCAAGGTAAGTTGGAGATGCACAATTTCACCTGTCTGAGAAGATCCACCCTCTTCTAGAGAAGACATGCAGGTTAAAATGTCAAGCAAAAATCTCAGTGCAAAAAAGCTCCATTTTGTAGTCAGGTTGTATCTTCTTGATGCTGCTGGAACTTGTTAAACACTATTGCTGCCAGCCAGACACCCCTGCAGAGAGGACCTGCATCAGTGCAGTGGGGATTTTAATTTGTGTAACAACTATTTGCAGGTTTAGAAGCACACAGCTAATGAGGACTCACTGGCTATCCAGAGCAAATTGTACTGTGGAGTGCAGGTAACTGGCTTTCTGCTGCTCACACCCTCTCTCATAAGTGTAATTCTGCCAGATTTGTGAACCCCAAACACCACATTATCTGCAAAAGACAGTCTTCCAAGATGGAGGGTCCATTTGCCTCACAATAACATCCAAAATGCTTCCAGTGGACAGAACCCCATCTTAATGTTGTCCTGGAATTAAGGCAGCAACACAGCAGGGCTCCCCTCTCAGAAGAGCATCTGGTATTTTGAAAACCAGCAAATTACAGATTCCCCCAGCAGCTACTGAGTTATTAAAAGGAGGCTCAGTTTCTCTTAGTTCTGTCTGCCCTATGTAGGCACAGGCCCCATAGCGAGCAAGAGGAAGACTGAAATTCCTTGAGGTCAGGAGGCAAGATGTGCCTCATTTACATTAGAGAGACACACACTTTTCATGCCTTTTAAAAACACAGCTGGTGAGAGCTCAGCACTGCCAAGGTCACATGCTGGTCATTGCTGGGAAGAGAACTCCAAGAACAAGATGCTCCACTTGCACTTCCTTGTGTGGAGCATCCCAGATCGCCCGTGTTTTACCAACACACAAAGACCACATGTCCTGCCAAATAATTTTAGGCTCACCACGCACCAAAGAAATCAATTCAGGAAGCTGGATGGTATTTCTTTTCTGCTCACACGGAGTGACAGACCATCACAGTCCATAAATTTTCTGGTACTTCGTCTCAGCTGCTTGCTGGCGAAGCGTTCGCCTGTGCAGGGAGCCAGGAACTTGACTCAGATTTTAATTCAGTGCTTATGGTTCTGCAAAACTACTTCAGCACCCACCAGCTTCGTGCAATGGCTGCAATACCAAAAAGGCAAGCAGGACTGTGCCGGAGAGAGAACCAGCATTTAAATTCTGTGGGCACTTACCCGGCCTTTCAGCTTTTGTTTAGTGCCCTCCGTGCATTCCTGGTGGTTAAAACTCTCCTTTGCCTGGTCATCAGGAATTAATTGTGTCACAGAAACTCACTGAGAGCCCAAAGGCTAAAAAAAAAGCAAACTGAAGGGACCATGGTCTTTCTGGTAGCTAGGATCCAGCACCTGTTTTGAGGCTGATCTCAAAGGTCACCACCTTCAAGGCTTTGCTCCACCTTCTCCATGGAACACACACGGATTGCAAGTGAATTGCTTCATGTTCTCAAAGGAGGAAGATATGAAGCAGCTCCTATCTGAAACAACCACTTGACAGCGAAGCAAAAATACCAGTATCCTTCCCAGAGTCATTTGATCTGACACTCAGATAGGTCAGTGTTGTCCTGTGCTGGAATTCACAGCACGTGAGGCTCCAAGAGTGGAGTAGGGTTGGAACACGAGTCTCTCCCAATATAAAATTGCAGAGTGTGCAGCTAAAGGAGATTTCTGTAAGTCACCTAACCCAGCTGTCCCCAACCTTTGACAGCAAAACTCGTCCATCACCTTTTACCTCTCTTCATGACTACTAATTTCTTGGCCCCCACTCCCTTCTAGCTTTTTTTTGTTGTTGTTGCACAGCAACATAAGGGATGAGCAGGGAAAGCCAGAATTTGAATTTTCTGGATCTCACCTGCCTCTTGCCACATCTCATAAGGGCTCATTTCCCACCAGGGTCCAGGCACTCCAGGCCCCAGTGCAGAAACACCAAACCCCAACTCTTCTCCAGCATCTCTCAGGATCTTTTCTTTTTGAGTTCCTTCCAGCAACATCAATTTTACAACTCCTGCTTGGCAACAGAAAGCTTTTTCCAAAGTTTTGCAGCTCTTCATTGTGCATCTTAAATCCCTAACTTGTCCTCTCTACAGCAGGCACAGGCAGCAGTTCACTCCCTTCTGCTCCTGCAGCAGGCTTTCAGGGGTTCTCTACGTAGAACCATCTTGATTCTTTAAACCTTCCCTTTATCAATGTTTCCTAGACATCTCTGTGAACTTTTTCCCCCACTCAGTTTTTCTTGCAGCTTGGTCCACAGGAGAAGGTGCCTTCAGCTGCATGCCACAGTCCAGCTCATGCCCAGGAGAACCATTTTGCAGAGGTGTGTGTGTGCACCCTCATCTAGGGTGCTTGGTTTTGGTTTTTTTGGGTTTTTTTTTGGAGTCAGAGAGAAAGGAAGGGCTTGGGGTTCTTGGGGTTTTTTTTTGCAATCACCTAAGACTGACCCACGTTCAAGTTTCAAACTGCTAAGTGGAAGCACTACATTTTTGGTTGTTATCAAAACAGGTATTTGGTAGGAATACAAGAAAGCCTAGAGCCTTTTTCCCCTTCGGAAGTTTTGCCAACCTTGCTGTGTTAATGAACAGCATTAAAGAAAATCCTCCAGAATAAATACAGAGGCACAAATGAATGTAGGCAATGGTATCACCACAAACTGAGGCTGTTTTGATTAATCTTATTCAAAGGGAGGGTTCAAGAGTACCAGGAGACTCCTCTGTTCCAGACTAAACTGCAATCCCACTATGGATGATGGTGCCAACCCTCTTTTTCCACTGTTGGTATTCCTACTGCACTGGCAAAGAGCAAGGAGCCAAGTACATAGGAGGTAGCCAGTTTTGTCTGCTCAGTGACAAAATCCTCCTATCCAGGAGTACTCCACCATTCCACACACTGCATCAGGCAGAAACCTAAAAAGAGAGGAACATGGCTCTGTTTCCTCTTTAGGGATCCAGGACAGTCAATGCTGGCCAACGAGAAAGGACAGGCCTGTGAGAGGAATGGGGAGGGAAAAAAAGGACAAAAACTGTAACTTGGTTGTTTTAGGTCACTCAGTAAAACCAAGGCATCTGTGCAATGCTGCAAGGTTCATATCTACAACTAAATTCATGAGGTTCAGAAAGGCAGCTTACAAACACCACAGTATGCCTCAGACCATTCTTAATGCTTTTTGGCCTGAACCCATTGCTTTAAAAGCCAGCTTTTTTTTTTTTTTTAATTTTTTTTTTTACCAAGCCCACCCCTGCCACATTCCTCCCTGCCACAGGGCAGTGATACAACAGACATTCCTCTCCAAATTTAATCCACTTCTTCTTGAATGAAGAGGGTCAGGAGGATGAGGGCACTACACTTTAAAAAAGGGCATTAAAAAATTATTATGCTAAACCATGTATCAGCACAAATTAAAGAGAGACAGTAAAATGCCTGCTTTCAGCTTGCTTAAATATTCAATTAAAAAAGCCATCTAGGCAAAATTTTATTAAAATAAATCAACGGAGGAAATGCCTGTTAAACCAACGTGAAACCACATTCTTTTGGATGTTCTTTCACTGAGAAGCAAGTCTTCACTGCCATTATCAACCCAACCATGTTCTCAAAGGATGTGCCTTCCTTCACAGCAGCACTGGTGTGAAGAGCAACCAGTGCTAGTTTCAAATGCAACGCCAAGTGCAGTAAAGCTTCTGCTGGCTTCCCTCGTACAAAAACATCTCCTCCTCCTCCTCCTCTCTCAGGCCCAGCAAGCCAAGTTACCCACAGATAACCCTTCACAGCAGTTCATGGCTTCCTCTGGGAGCCATCAGGACAGGTTTAGAGTTGGTGTTGGAAGGGTTAGTGTAGATGGATGTAAAGTACAGCCTCTGCACCCTTCAATGGAGAAGGAGAACCAAAAGTTCAACCTCCAGACCAGATCTACTGACAAACACTGAGATCACTGCAGGAATAGAAAATGTTAGAAAATGTTTAAGGTTTAGGACATTAAAAAATGGATGAAATACAAACAGTGCAAGAAAAAAAAAGGTAAGAAAGGATTATACCACTTTCTTTTGCTTTAGAGAGGTAGATGCTCATTAGCTGAATGAAGTAAGGCTCATAGTGGGTTGTATACAGCAGGTCCTGTTATTTCAAAGATGAACAGTGTCTACCTGGTTTTTACTGTCAACTATAACTCAGGTGATGTTGTGAGTGCCCCAGGACTCATCACCACCACTTGGGTCAGCTCTTTCTTCTCCAGCATGATATTGCTTCTGAAAAGCCAATACACCACTCCAGCAGTGCACTGGAATACACTGGAAAAAAAAAACCTAGAGTACACAGACAAAAATTAAACTTCTCCTTACTGGAAAGTTGTTGGCAAAAGCTTCAAAGTTAAAAAAAAAAACAAACCAGAGAAGTACAATCAAGAGGGCTTTGGTATAGTCAGAGCTGCACCCAGGAGAGTTTGCCAGCAGCAGTATATATCTAACATCATAAGCATACATATTTAGTGGACATGTCTTCATTCTTAGACTCTATGCTCTAAAAACCTTTACCATAAGTTATGGTACTCAATTCACAGCCACAGCTCCAGCTGCAACAAACAAGCTGAAGCAAATGCCATTTTTAACCAAAGTTTTCAAAGGCGAGGCTGAATGCCTTTTCTGGGGCCTGAGCAGACCCAGGCAGCAAACAAGCACGTCTGGAGCAGGTCAGAGCCAAGGTCCACCCCATCTCACAACACATCCCTGGCAGCAGACAGCAACTGATGGCCAGGGAGGGGCAGAGGACCAGGGCAAGCACATTGTGACCCTGCTGCTGCTGCCTGACATCCCAGGGATCTGCAGCCAAGGCACTTCTCTGCTGCTGCCTTCGAAGTTCAGTTTAAGGCACCACTGCTGTTAGGCAATGAATGCAAACTCAGTCTTTTCAGAGCAGGCAGAGGGAGAGGGCTCACTGAGCATTTTCTAATGAATATTTGGGCAAGAAAGCTTGAAAGGAATCAGCAGTGTTTGGCACCAATAGGTGTTGTAGCATCACAGAAGACGCTGGGGAAAAATGCAGCTGGAGTGTTAGGCCAGCCTGTTCAGCTTCCATTGACAGAAACAACTCAAGACAATAAAAAGCAAACTGAGTTACTGAAAGTACATCCTATTTCAGATTAAGCCATCTCAATTCCTCAAAGATTATACAAACAACATCTTTGCTACAGTGTTACATAAATATGATATACATCTGTTTTCAAGTAGTTGTTCTCTCCACAAGTAAGGGCAATACCACAGGCAAATTCAGTGTGAAAACATTTATAAGTTTCAGAAGAGTTAGTTGTGAACAGAGACTGCAAAAAGGCATGGCCTTGTCCCCTTGCCACAGGGTGGCCAGGAAAGCAAAAGACAAGATAAAAACCTCAAAACACAAAAGCCACCTCAATGCCATGATCCCAGTGATGGCATTTCACTGGAAATGGAGATCAGTTACAATCTGCAACCTGGCCCAAAGTCCCATTGCTACTTATACTTTTGCCAAATGTAATTTACAAGCAAAGCAAGTTAAAAAAAGAAATAAAAAAACCCCTCAAATAGAGAGGAGACTCCTGTGCTCCCTAGGTAGAAAGGGGCTCCAACCCTCTGTACTACAGAGTAACCACAGGATGCTGTCTGAGGAACCAGAGGCACCAGCTCTGCTGTGACCACCAGAGGGAAAAAACATTGCTCAGGGGGTGATTTGGGTCACAGCCTCTTCACTGGCCTCAGGAAATGAAAACCTTTCATTCACTTTGGCTTCAGCCCTCTCATAATTCAAACCTGGCTAGCTACATGGTTAATAACCCAAGGGCCATCAGCATCAGAGAGATGCAAGAGGAGGAGATTCAGCCCAGACACATTGGTAAAGAGAGTAAGACTTCAGAAAGGTAGTTGGAGCAAGGAGCCCATGAAAAAGAAGACACTGTGCAGCATAACCTTGGGTCAATCAATCACAGCTGCAACTGGGAGATGAGTTTTTGCATTAGGCATTAAAGATGTGTCAAACCTAGAGCTGCACATCCCTGCTCAGATGGGAGAAAACATTCACACTGAAGCCTGCTGGAAGATTCCCTGCCTTTGTCGAATAAACTGATTATGGCTGTGTTATTTAGCAGTATGTCAGCTGTTATCAAAACTTGGGTCCATAAGCTGGCGAGCCCATATCACTCCCAGGAACATGAAAGCTGACCTAGCAAGAGAAGACTGAAAACTGCTAACACTAAAGCATGATATGAATAATGTCAAGAGAAAAGACAGGCTGCTTTTGAACCAGCACGTAAATCACACATTTCCTCCATCGTGTTCCCCTGAAAAGACCAAATCTGCATTTGAAGTACCGACAACTTTGAATCTCCAGGGGGGAAAAAAGAAGCGTTCTTTGTGCAGAGTCAAGCTTCAGCGAATCTTGCAGCAGTAATTACAGACACTGCCTCCCCAAGCCATCTGCTGTGGCATTTATAACTCCTGGGAGGGCAGCAGGCAGAGCTGGTGCAGGAGAAGAGGAGACACAAGTATCTCAGCAGCCACAGCCAGGCTGCACAGGAAAGCTGTGACACTGCTCTGACCCAAACTGGAGCTTGTCCTGGTTATCCAGACCTCCTGCAGCTGGCAGATGCAGCTGGTGTTCATGCAGCAGAGGGAACAGTGGGATCTGCACCCTTTTCAGATCAAAGGAAATTAGGAGATCGCCCTCAAGGCACAGTAAGCAAGCCCAGGCTGGCGAGGCCCCAGTGGGAGGTGTCTGGCTGGAATCTCATCCCACGAATGAGGAAACTTGTGTTCTGGAGTCAGTCTGAGCAACCCAACTTCCACATTCAGATGGACATTCCAGATGCAACAGCTCCACACACCTCTCCTCCAAGAAGTGATGCCAGTGACCTGGTCAGAATAATTTAGAACGAGCTAAGTCCATCCTTTATCAGGACACACGGGTTCCACCCTGACCTACACACCTCCATGCTGATGACCACAGCATCTGCAGATTGTTTTCATCAGCACAGATACTGACAGAAGAAGAGGCAGCAGGACAGCTTGCTCACAAAAACAGGAGTTCCAGCAGCAGGGTAAGCCCCGGGCACGCTGCAAATCCCACTTTCTCAGTACAGCTGGAGACAATGCCGATTAATTGTTTTGCCATGCATACAAAATTACTACAATACTCACTTCATAGGGTTGTCACAAGGATTATTTAACATCTCTGAGGAGCTTTGAAGAAGAAATAGTGGCTATTGTTCTCAGTACCATAGAATTGGGAACTATCTCACATGAATTTTGCATGACTGTGCATGTGTGACAGTTGCAGCACCAATAGATTATTCTTCTTCACACACACAAAACAAAACAAACACCAAAAAACCCCCACAAAAAAACCACTTCACAGCAGCTCATTTACTCTGGGCAATATTTTAGTCAGAAATGTATTTTGTTTTGCTTGTAAATATATCCTAAATAGAGATCAACTTTGACTATTTAATTAATAGATTCAGGTGCTGTTTCTAGTCTCTCTTAATTAAGGGAAACACCGTGTTTCTTACAAAGAACTCAGTTTAGGCTGTCAGGGCTTCTAGCGAGCACACTATAATTACCCAAGCAATGCTAACACACAAGAACAACAAGAGGAGAAAAAAAGGAACTAAAAATGTCACTGAAATCTCATTTCATTTGCAGCAAATGAGAAAGTCTGCATGGAGAAGAGCTGCTACACACAGAGAGTCCAATGTCACACTGCTAACGCCTGGCTATTAAATAGCTCTTAGCATTGATACAGAACATTGTAGCAGTTTAAAGAGGTTTTTTTATTTTCCTCTGAATACACAGAAGCTGTTGGATTCTAAACGTTCCGCAATACACTTGGATCCACCTCATTGGTATGGAAAACTTTTACCATTTCGGTCTTCCTTCTAAATGTATGAAGGATCTATATGCCTTTTCTTTCCCAAAAAATCCAGGGAAATCCAAACCTACTTCAAGGATAAGCATTTTCTTTTTTTCTTTCTGAGCAGCCGAAATTCCAGCAGTTATCACACAATTAGGCAACAAGGTTGCAACCCAGGGCGCCGCCGATTTGGCAGAGAAAACTCTAATTTCCACTACACCAAGCTTCAAATGATCTTTAAACTCTTCGGGACACAAAGCACATCGTTTGCTTGGAAAGCAAACACCGTATTATTGATACTATTGCACGATAAACGACAGTATTAAGACTAGTCAGCACGCCAGCTTTCATTCCCCATCCGAGAGGGAACAGAAAGCTCGTTCTCTTTATTTCATTCTGGATCTCCACAGAGGAACTGGCGCCTATGGGTGCACAAAAAATGCAGAATTGCAGCAGCAAGTCTCACAGAGCCTAGGTCCCAAGTTCCCCAATTCCCAGGGGAGGCACAAGTCCAAAATTACATGTTTGCTCTCCCTAAAGTTGCATGCCTCAGAATAGCCGCAAGGGCTGGGGAGGGCAAGAAAAAAAATTAAATTAAAAAAAAAAAAAAAAAAAAGGGAGAGAGACGGAAAAAAGCAACAGGAGCAACTGGGCTGTTTTACCAACAGCAAGGAGATGTAGTACCAATTCCTGCTTTCCCCAGGTTTGTCTCACCGAGATCAACAACTTTGGAAAGTTCAAGGTGTAAAACAACACTGACCCCCTCACAAAACAGGCATCAAAGAGAAAGGTCACTCTGATTTGTCTCCTCTGCCCAAGCCAGTGGGAAGTACCCTCATGTACCCTGAGCTGTGCATTATTTCCATATCTTCTAGGGAAAAGTCTGGGAAAGCTTTACCATAATTTCCACCCAGCACTTCCTCTGTCAATGCACTGTCCTCCTAAAACTATTTGGGTTTTACTTGGGTTTACCTGCCAAAAAGAGCCCCATAGGCTCTCAGTTCTTTTTTGTAACACTGAACACTCATTTGGACAAGAAGAAGAACCCAAGCCTCCTGCTTCCCAAGACAAATGTGCCATCCAGCACAGTTATGTTAGCTACAAATACATGCACAGCAGAAAGAGGAGCTGCTGCAAAGGACTGGATGCACAGGCAGCACTTGTAGATTGGTCTTTACAGAAAAGACAAGTATTTCTTTCATCTTTGCTATGAATTGTGTGCAACACGTCTAAGTGTTCCACTTCTCATCACTGTCATGTCTTGCATACTCCTAAACGTGTCCAGATTCACAGGCACAAGGAAATGTTACAGATAAATCATAAATATATACTGACTTTGGAGGCATCAAAAAAATACATAAGCAAGGGTTCGCTTCCTTTTTAACCATTTGGAATTTGGACTCTGCAATTAATAAACCAAGTTTGGTACACCAGCAAATTAAACACTTCCTAGATGATCTTGATTTTGCCCACAGGTGCCTGTGTCCTAATCAGTCCCTAACTTAGGTGCTGACTCATGCCTGGAATCCTACCAGGATCCTGCATCAGATGGCAAACTGATTTTCATGCAACACATTTAAGAGTATCTTCATCAAGCACGCAGCAGAGGCCTGGGGACTAGTGTTCCTTTTTCTTATTTTATCTTGGTTAATATCATGGGTAAAGAAGAAATTTGGATAACACCTTCAAATATCTCTCTATTCACTTCCTTTGTGTTTTGGTAAAAAAAAAAAAAATGTTATCAATTACTTGTTAAGAGCCACCCACAAGCAAAAGCTCCCTGGCCCCAATGTGGAATGCAAGTGTAGACACAGAGCACTTATTACTGATGTCTCTGCACCAGAAGGTAGTAGAACAGCCTGAGAAACAATGAAATCTTAGGTTCTCTTTGGGTTTTGTCATTTCTTTTGTTCTTTATCTCCCAGCACTCAGGGTACAATTGCCAAGACACCTGGTCTTTGATCAGGCACCGACTATAACCAGGCTATGCATGCACTAACCAAGTATAAACACTAAAAAGAAAAAAAGAGTGAAAGAACAGGACATTTTTAGCCACTGCAGATGATAATTTTCTTCATCAGTACCCTGGCCATTCTTATCAAGAATTATGTTCTCATAAGGCAAAGCAGCAAGACTGAATGCAACCTTTCTTGTTTGTTTGTTCATTTTTAATTTGCATAGAGTGTAGAAGCAGCCTCCCAAAATTTATGGCTATCATAAATTTAGAATAGGTGAACCCATTACAGTTAACAGCAATACTTTATTCACACTGGTTCCCCACAAAATGTAAGCCTCAAATCCAATTATTCTGTAATAGTTTTGTAAGTAAACAAAACACCATTTAGTATTTGAAAACAATGCATCTTTCTGCTAACAGAGACAGAAAGGGGGGGAAAAAAAGGAAGCCAGCACAGGACTATGCAATAATTTCATTTTGTAAGAAGATTAACACAGAGCAGAAAGCTTTAGCTCTGGCTGGGAAAAGAACATATACTTTGTGCTAGTAGAGTTCCCTGCAATTGTAAGTGGAATTTTGTCCGGTTTCTTAATGCACCTCTTCAGAGACAAAAGAAGCCACAAGGTGAAGAGGAAATAACATTATTTTTTTCTGCCCAACATTACCTCAACTAAAGCCCATTCTGATTTCAGCCCTCACCAGGCACAACTTGCACACTCTGAGCAGAGCTATCTGCAGTGCATTGTTAAACTGCACTACAAAGTTTTGATAAGTGTCCTGCCATTTTTATCGTGCTCAGCAGGGACAATGTGGTCAGGTGTTTTTCCTGGGCTTGTTGAATTCCAGCTATATTTGGAGACCAACTGTTCCCTGTCCTGCTTTCTCCAATTAACTGTGTGCATAAGTGTGCAGAGGTGAAGGTGGGAATTAGGCAAGAAAGAGATAGTGAGAGGTTCTTGACAGTGCATAAAACTGCTCTTAGAAAAGGCTGAAAACCATACTGAAAGAAATGAGCATAATCTTAGTCATCTAGAAATGTGAAAGGGAAAGAAGACTAGAGTACACAGAAGGGAACCAAAAGCCAAGGCTCCTGTGAAAGTTACAGGAAATACTAGAACATTTATGTTTCAAATCCAAGGGTCAGAACTGTCCACAGCACAAGGAGCTCTGTAACAGCCCGGTGCTCAACTACAACTCCATTTAACTTCATCATCTCCTACACAGCTGCAGTCTTGCAAGAAAATTAATGGAAACTCTACAAGTTCCACTGCTTGTAGAATCAAACTTTAAAAAAAACCCCACATATACCTATCTGAGATTCCGTTGAACTTCACCCAAGTGACCTGTGGTTCAAGCACAGTCTCAAGTGAAGAGCGTCACCACAAGAGAAACAGTGCCAAGTCAAGTGGAGAGCTTTACCACTCTGCTCCCAAACACGCTTGTCACATCAGCAATTCACTGACGTTAGACATGCCATCTTGGACTCCAGCCTATTTCCTTCAGAGCAGGAGAGGGGAAAACGCCATGAAGTTTATTTTGGCCTTGAAATTAATGAGTAAGATAACGTGATGAGCTAATGAGATTATTACTGCTTTGAAGAATGAGTAGCAAGATTCCTGGAAACTCTGACACTTTCCTTTCTCATACCACACAGGCTCTCTGCCTAATCAATGAGGAAATACGAAGATTAAAAGAGGAAAAAATATTGGGGGAGAAGAACATACAAGTGTGGCATCAAACAGGGAACCATCTCAACACAAAAATTTCCATCAGAATACAGTGTATTAAAAGCTCTAAGGGAATAATCAGTGTGCTTATTTATTTAGATACCTACACATTGGGCTAACACCCGAATATATCCATCATCATCCTCTGAGCAGAATCCAGGCACAACAGCATCTCATTTGGTTGCCTCTCAGATCAATAGGGTTTGCTCTTCTCCATTTTGCACTCGCAAACCGTGCACCCAGGCAGAGCCTGGCTCTTCCGAAACGGGCTTTCCTTCTTTCTTTCTTTCTTTTTCTTTTAAACCGCTTTCCCACTCTTTGCTGTCCGTCCGTCCGTCCGTCCATCCATCCATCCATCCATCTATCCATCCATCCTTCCCTCGCACTCGGCGGGGAGCCCAGCCGCCCTCCTCCCAGCAGCGAGCCGCCAGCCTGCGCCTCCCGGGACGGCATCCATCTCACCCGGGATGGGCAGGATGCGTTCCAGCCGGGACCACTGTGCCCTTCCCCGCACCGCCGCCGTCCGCCCGTCCCGAGTACCGCCCGCCGGAGCACAAAGCGCTGCCCCCGCCGGCGGCACCGGCACCGCCGGACCGAGCCGGGCTGGGCCCGGCGCGGCTCCTCCCGAGCCGCCGCAGCGGGAGCGGCGCGCCGGGGCCTTTCCGAAGGGGCTCCCGGCCGAGCCCGCGGCGTGCGGCACCGCCGGCGGGGGATGCTGCCCCGGCCGCCGAGGGTCCGCCGCCCGCCTCCCCCCGCATCCCGGTACCCGCGCCTCGCCGGCGGAGCGGCACCAACCTGCAGTCCCCGCCGCCGCCTCCTCCTCCTCCTCCTCCTCTTCCCCGGGAAAAGCCGGAGCTGCCTCTGCCCGCTTCAGCCTCCAGCCCCCGGCGGCGGCGGGCTGGCTCGGCGCCGCTGCCCTCGGGAGGCGGGGAAGGGGCGAGCGGGGCGGGCGGCTGCGGGAGCGTCGCTCATTGAGTGCGGCAGCCCCGGCTGTCGCTGCCGCCGCTCCCCGCAGCCGCTACTTCCTGTGCGGCGATGGTTCAGTTCCTCCCGGGCCGCTGGGGGCAGGAGAGCCGGGGGGCGGAGGAGGAGGAGAGGGGGAAGGTCGGGTCAGATAGCGGGGGCGGCAGCGGCCGCCGCCGCCGCTCCTCCCGCCCGTCTCGGCTCCGCCCCGCAGCCCCGGCCGGGGCTCCGCGCTGCCCGCCCGCAGCGGGACGCGATGCGGAGGAGCCGCCCCCGCCGCGCCCGCCCCAGCGCCCATCACCCCGCGCTCCCCTGGGGAGATTACCCAGCCCGGGGACGGGAGCGCGGCTCCCCCGCAGCCCCACCGCTCGCCCGGGGCCGCTCACCGGAGAGACATGGCTCTGGCTCCCGCCGCTGCCCCCGGGGAGCGCGGTCCGTGTGCGCCCGCCCGCCCGGCAGCGCATCCCGCGGCACGCAGGGAGGGAGGGATGCAGGGATGCGGGGAGGGAGGTGCCCGCGGGCCCGGCCCCGCCGCAGCCGCCCCGTGGGGCTGGGAGGGAGCGGGCGGCCGCCGGCTGGGGTGGGCGAAGCTCCCGGGCACGGGGGATCTGTGTGGGAGAAAGGCGGAGATGGAGCCGTGGGGGGTCCATGACGGAAACTTCAGTAAGGCGGGAAACGGGCACGTAACGGTGTCAATAAATGGCACAGTCCCGGGGCGGGGTGGCGGAGAAGCGATGGAGGGGTGGGGGCTCGGTTGCAGACGCTCCATGCGCTGTAAATCCATGCCCTGCCAAGGACCGGACGTGATGGAAGCGCTCCATGAAAGGAGCACGATCTCACCTGGGATGTTTGACTCGTGTTTGATTGGTACAAATGTGACACCAACAGACTGACGGTGTCTTTTTGTTCCTACATATAAACATAAAGGAGCAGGTCGGAACACATCAAAGGCAGTACAAGTTCGGTCCGTTTTTCAAAGTTTTAAAAGATGATAGTTTTGTTTGGAATCATACTCGTTCTCCTCAGGGTGTGACGGGATTGCATGCAGGGTCTGTCCTGGCCAGAGAAATTCAGCATGAAGAGGTTTTTATGGGCAATAAGGAGTTGAAACAGGGAGGTCTTCCTCTGCCTTCTTGGATGCAGCATGGGAAGTGTCAGAAAAGAAAAGAAAAGAAAAGAAAAGAAAAGAAAAGAAAAGAAAAGAAAAGAAAAGAAAAGAAAAGAAAAGAAAAGAAAAGAAAAGAAAAGAAAAGAAAAGAAAAGAAAAGAAAAGAAAAGAAAAGAAAAGAAAAGAAAAGAAAATCAGAACAATATTTTTAAATACTAGTTCCTAGTGTTATCCTTCAAACACCTTACTGATGCCACTAAATAATTAGGTATAATCTCCAAGATGGTGAGTGCTTGCAGCTCTTAAAGCTTTTTCTTCAAGATCATATGTGTTCATTGCCTCTGAAAGATAGTTTCAGAATACAGATTATGAGGAGATTAACATTAGGCAGTAACATGGAAAGACAGGGTCATAATGCTCTCTGAATCTTCACAATAAAGCAAACATTACCCTCAGCAGCTATGGTAGACCTATATTTAAAGAAAAAAAAAGTGGATTTAACTGTGGTTTATGGTCCAAATGTTCTCCCTCTTTTGCCTGTGATATATGACATTTGGAACATCATAACTCAACCTACTTCAGAAAAGTACACACAAGGAATATCTAAATATTTATGTTCTGTGTTTACTTGAAGTGCCGTTAAATCCCTTTATTGCTGTGCTTTTACTGCCATCACAGAACTCTCAACTAGTTTCCAGTTGTAGTAGGAGGCAGAGATTCTGCCCTTAGGTCAGGTGGGTGTGTTGCTTTCCCCTCCCTCTCTCCCCTCCTGGCAGTTCTGATCAGCCTCATCTAATGCTGCTCAGCCCACATCACCTTGGCCAACCACAAATCCTTGGCTGATCTCCTGTGCTGGTGTAGCTTTATAGGAGGCTGCCATAAATTCCAGAAGCCTCCCAGGCTTCCTGGAGAACATCACAGACGTATTTCAGTCCTCCCATGCAATGGAGACAGGACAAAGGCAATTCCTCTGAGGTTCCTCTGCAGTGCTGAGCCTCCTTTTTGTCTTCATTTTCCACACAGGTATTTGCAGCTCATTTTTTCCTGCAACTTTCATGTTTGGACAAGGATGCTCATAGAGTAGTGCTTCAATTTTTATTTTTTTTTTCTCTGTGTGAACTTTAGTGTACCTCACAAGTCCTTTTCCAGATAAGAAACAGCTCATTCAGAAAAATGATCTCATAGAAGTAGCTCATGGCAGTTTGACTGCAGAAACAGAGCATGATGTAATTCTTCAGTCAGAAAAATACTCAGATTGTATCACCAACAGGACAAGTTAAGTTAAGCTTGCCCGACCTGTTTCTGGTCTACCCAAATTTTAACTACAGCAAAGCATAAATTCCCTATATTATTATAAACTGGCAGTCCTACTTTGCAGTGCTTATTGTGTCCAGGGAGAGTGTTGTGCACATAAAAATCAAATGATCAAAACTAAAATCTGAAAGGATGATGCATTCATGGGGTATTTTAGCATGAGATAGATTAAAAAAATAAAAAAGGAAGTACTTTTAAAGTTTAGAAATAAAAATGGTGAATACAGAAACAGAATTTAAAAAATCCCCAAAGGCAGCACTTACAAAGTTTGCCAAGAAATGAGTTTCCATATTCCTGCTCTGTTGTGTTCTGACATCTTCTGGCAAATGACATCTTCTCTTTCTCAGCACTTAAGAGAGCTCTCTGAAGTTCTGGCCATTAGCTCTGGGCTGAAACTGAGAGCAACTGTCCTGATACTTATCCATTGCCATCCCCAGGATTAAAATAAATTCTTCCATAGAAGAGTTTGCTGTGTGCATGAAGCCAGATTTCAAATAAGCACTACTAACCTTTTCAATTGAGCAAAATCCACTTGACATATCAAAGCAGTTGAAATCTACTTAAGAGCATGAGTGAGGCAGCTATTTCAGAGAACCCCAACAGGTCTGCAGAGTATTCTGGAAGGAAAGTCTCCTACACTGATCTTCACCTGTCAATTTTTCTGAAAGTGTGAGTATAATCAGAAGCAGATTTTCTCTCCACCTTTCTCTCTTAGTACCTATTTTACCTGCTAGAGCCCCTCCCTCCCCAGATCTCATCCTGGCTTCTCAAACCACTGGTTAGAAATCACTGGAGAATATTTTCATAATAGTTTTCAGTACTGAGCTGCGTCTAAGGCATGTTCAACACCCTGGTGCAAAGGCAGCTCCTCCTTGTTTCCAGTCAAGGGCAGAGAAGCCCCAGTTCCCTTCTGCAGTGAACAAAATCCAGGCAACCACTTGCATATTGATACAGCAGGTCCTGCACGAGCTGCTGAAGGGTCAAAAAGGCTTGAAGCTGATACTGAACTGAGGCTCATCTATTCTTAAAAATTATGGCGTGCACTAGCAAGTGCAGCTTTGGTCACATGTGTGAAGCACAACAGCAATCACATTCCCTTTCTAGTGTTGACACATCCTGTCCTAAACTTAAGCTCTAATTAATTTGAGGTCTCAAGAAAAAAACACATGCTGACACAATGCATTAACGTGCATGTGATACAAAAGATGGAGAAAGCCAGAATTCATCTCCTGAAGTGGTTAATGCTTTAAATCCAACATGAGTGAATATCCGCTTAGCTTACCAAATGTTCAGCGTTGCCTTCTACTCATTACTGCAATATTCCTGTTTTGCTGTGTTCCTGGCAGAGTTGTGCTGTTGTTAATGACAAATGAACAGAAACCTGTACTATGAGCACAGCCTTCTACCAGTTACCTGAAAACTAATTGCTGTCAGAGCTGAAATTTCTTAATGCATAAAACTTTTTGTTTTCCTTTGGGAAAGCGTAGTCAGCTTTCATTTGGCCATTTTTGAGTTACATAAGCATTAAAAAAAGTCCTACCACCATAATTACAAAGGCTTCCAGTATGGTAGAAGAAATGACTAGAAAGAAAGAAGCTGCAAGCTAAAAATACATATATAGGGGGCATTTCAGAAGGGACTGCTGATTTGGAGTGCCTGTGTATACTTCAAGGGCCCAGCTTTTCAAAAGCTGTTGAGTTTGTATAAACAGTTCCCTTCCAGATGTCTCTGTTATATATATGCTCGTTATTTTTCTCTCTCTCTCCTCTCAGATTTAGTGTTAGCTCAATTAGGAATGAAGGCAGAAAGTCTGATAGAGTTGCTTATGAGACTGGAACACAGGAATTCCTGTTTTAGGAATGCCAGATGATTTTAGCCAGAGGTGACATCCCTAGATTTTCATCTCCATGTACAGAGTTTAAAAAACTTCAGGCAACTAAGCAGAATTTAAGCAGGAAACTTAGGCACCTCTGTGAGGTGGGATGTGTAGAAGGCAACTTAAATTCCTTTTGTGCACTTTAAACACCTAAGTGCTTAGCTGCTCTTGTGGTTGGAAGTGGACTTTAAATCATATTAAATCCTAGTGTAGTTTAATTTGGATTTTCCTGATGCCTTGTGCATTTCTTTGAATGAAATTTTAATGAAACTACATATTGCCACAACAGATAAGTATGGGCATATGCTTTACTTGCCTGTATCTTTTAAAAGGGTTATGAAGTTTAAAAAGATAAATAAAAAGTAATGTAATGTTAAACTGTTTCATTGAGCAGAACTAAGGAAAATCGTTGTTGTCTCTTTTCCACTGGAAAACTAATTCTACTTCTTTACAGAAGAGTCTTCCAATACAAAAATCACATGATGCTGGGAAATAGGTCATGCTGCTCAGCAAAGAACAAAACCTTGCACAATACAAACACACAATACGCTTTTTGCTGTAACTACAATCTCTACACTTTCTCTCAAAATTTCATTTGTTGTCTTTGGATGCCCTGAAGTGAATTTTAGTTCTGTTCTTCTCACACAGCACTTGGAGCTGAACCAAACACTCTTGATTTCTACTGAAATTGCATATTTTTGCCTGTAGTCTAGGGGCTGTGTTTTCTACATCTTTTTAAGGGAAAAAAGTACCCATTAATGTTAGTGGGAGCTTTTCTGTACAAAGGAAGCAGAATCACAGTCCTATACATTATTGAATCTGAGGAAATACTGGAAAAGCACCGTTTTGGTTTAACCCCTCTTAGCAGTATTTATTCACCCCCTCTCTTTGCAGTTTATTTTCAGCCTCAGGAGCCTGAGCAAGGCTTGCTGGCCCAGCCAGGCCTGTTTCCCACTGATAACACAGGCAGCCCAGGGAGTGTAAACATCTGTACTTTAGATGCTGAGTGGGAAATGAATCCAGCACATGCTGTGTTGTGTGGCTGCAGAAGCGTGGATCTGGAAGGGACCCTGGAGATCACTTAGCCCAGTGCTCATTTATCTGGTCCAAGTGCTACATAACCACTTAAGATAAAATTAAGGGGTCTTGAAATGCACCCATGAAGGTTTTCATTTGCCAATAGAAAGCCTTGGGTTCAGCTTTGAGTGACTCTTTACTTGGTTTCCTTTAATGAACTGATTTTCTTGCTTGCATGCATGTAGGTTTGATCCTGAGTTTTAATGTCCTGTTCCATCAGCCACTTTCTGCCAGATTATAAACTGTGCACAGTCCCTAGATCACAGAGTGTAAAAGAGCTCATCTATAGAAAATATCCATACAGAGAAGTAGGATGGGGTAATGAAAACCCTACTAAACACATGTGGTCAAGGAAACACAGTGGAGTTCACTGGGGATTCTTAATTCTGAATTTCCTGGTGTTTGCCACAGACACAGGAAATTGATTTGACACTGTTTGAGTCTCTAAAGCAATTCTGGAAGCTGAGTCAATTGATTTCCCCTCTCATTGCCGGAATGGTGGACCTGGGCCAAAATGTGAGCACAAATTAGGTCCCTGAGCTTTGGGAATGCATCAGGAGAGCTTCTCTGCCAACCACAGCACCTTGCTGTCTGGAGGCACTCACACACTGCTCAGTTTTGCTGTGTTTACAGTGGTGGTCAGCACTGCAGGCAGTGCCTCCAGATTTACAGCTGAGTGTTGACAAACCAGTGCACCTATTTCATGCACTGCTCCAGTAAAAACCTCCTCACTCAGAGCTAAGCTGTCTCTTCTGGTTTTGGACAGAGCTGCTGGCAGGCTGCCCTGTTATGTATAAACATGTAAACCACAAAAAGATAAAAGACTGCAGCGTGCCAGATCCCTAATATAGATGAGAACTTGATTTCTTGCCTCTGTGAGGAAGAAGTTGCTTTTTTCGTGGTTTTGGAAGCATTTGCAGTTCAGTAAGCTGCTGCTACATGGAAGGGGATGTGCTTTCCCATCATGGTTTTGATTTACTTCAAAATACTTTTTCTGGAGCAATCGATTGCTTTGCCAGCCTGAAACTCAATAAACATGGTTTTAAAAGGGCAAAGATTTAGTGGTGCTGCAGTCTGCACCATAAATCTCTGTTGATTTATTAATGAATGAATGAGGCCAGAGATGATTGTCCAATATCATCTGCCATCATTGTTTACAATCCCTGATTTATGGGCCTGACTCCTTGTTTGCTCAGGTGTAGTTTGGTGATGCTTGTGGAGTCAGACTGGCATTGTGGCAATACACCCAAGAGGAAAATCAGCCCCTATTTCTGCCATCTCTAAATGTTGTAGGCACAGGTACTTGATAAACCCCCAAGCTCAGGTGGGAAGTAGTAACCAGGTTGTGGCAACATTTCTCTTAGTCAGGCTTATATGTAAGGTTTTCTCTATGTGGTAATCTCCATGATGAGTAATTTTTCCCACACAATGAAATAAAAATTGAATGTCATGCTATCTGTTTGGTCTGTACATCTGTTACTGGTGCTCTGTTTTACAGAATGGTGATTTTTTTCCTGCAGTTTAGAGTACATCCATATTTTATTGCAGATTTCAGGGTCATTGTCACGTTTCTGAGACTCAGTGGAGAAGAGAAAGGAGCCAGTGGGCATCCCTCACTGCAAGAGCATGAAAGGATTCACACAGCCTTAGAAATCCCATGGCTGATGTATTGCTGCTCCAAAATCTACATTCACAAAATGCAAGTTTGGAGAAATGCCAGTTCCACAGTCATGTTGCAACCTGGGCTTGCCAGAGCTGGGAATGGTAGCAGGGAATGGCAGATTTGGTGTCATCAGCAGTGCTTCAGCACATCTACAGTTGGGAAGAAATGTTTGGGTGTATTTGTGTCAGGAGAGAAAAGCAGCAATTACTGATAGGAGTCTCTGAGTGCATCAAGTGCATCGTCACATGAAACAGACTGTCTCCTCTCACATGGAAAAAAAACAAACCAAAACCCCCAAAGCAACCATATTTGAAAGAACCAGGATTCTTCAAGTGCTGGTAAGTGTAATGCACAGTGACCAAATGCCCAAGTAAAGGAATCTGCTGGAAAGGAAATGAACAACTGGTGCTTCCCAAGTTTCCCAAGAGAGATTGGGGCTGTAAAAGCCTGTTATGATTGTACTTGCTCCCATGTATACACTGAGAATGAAGAGTTCATTACAGCAAACTAAGAGTGGGACTGTTAGTCTGGAGTCTAGATCAGAATATGCCCCTTGAAGCAAATATTTTCTGGTCAGAAATAGGATATCCATTAATCCAAGTGCAAGAACTCTGACTGACTTCACAATGAGACTTATACCCCTGTGAAATCATAGATTTAAGTCAGTATTTAGAGGATTCATGGAAGAAATACTTCCCATTGTAAATGAGAGAATGAATTTGAGGCCCTACCAAACACCCTTGTTAAGACAGAAAAAAAAGTTACTTTCAGGTAACTGATTTGGAAAAATGTTTGCTACAGATAATCTGTTGGTAAAAACATAGCTGACATTTCACAGCTCAAACCAACCAAATACAAAGCAACACAGAGGCAATAGATTTTGAGCAGAGCAGCAGCATGGCAAAGAGCTGAATCTCTAGTAACACCCTGTGAATCACTGTGAGGAAAAGGACAGGCAGAAGGGAACAGGAGTCCAGCTGAAACCATCCCAGGAAATCACTGTGCAGTACAAACTGAATCAAATCAAGAGCATGAGTGGATATGTGCAGACCTTCCAGAAGTGTATTAGCACTCCAGAAGGGAAGTGGTAGATTTCACATGGCATTTGATATCTGCCAGGAGATACCAATAAAGGCACTGCAAGAAGCAAAGGAAATTCCTCTTCCCTCAACACACCCGCAAGACACACGGTCTAAGAGCAGAGACCTTTATGGTAGAGCCCTATTTACAATCCAGGATTCAATAAATTATCACTTGAGAAAGGAGAAGATTCTAGTGAAAAGCTGCATGGCAAAGATCACTGTCCCAGACATGGAACCACAATCAACCTCACCAAAAACCACTGAGAAGAAGCTGAGCTTCTGAAATCAGCACAGGAGACACACACACACAGATGTGCTCCTTCCCACGTCCTCCAGGATGAGGGACCAAAGCAACCCTCACTAAAGGCACAGGAGCCTTGGATCCAGCAATGCAGTGCTGCACTGGAATATTGGGAAACTGCTGCTGCTTTCTTCTTGTTTTTCTGAAACACAGTTTTGGGCAAGACTCCCTGACAACAATAATAACAACAACAACAACAATAATACACGTTCCCTGATGAGTGGCTTTTGGGATGAGACACAGCTGGTACGTGATTCTGCAGTCTGCAGAGCCTGGGGAGCCCTGCTGCTGACAGAATTCTTGAGGCTTGGGTATCAGGGGGGTTCCCAGTGGGAGCTGTGGCATTCCCACGTGGCAGTGCAAAGTGCAGTGGCTGCTGCCTCTGGGCACTGCAAGGCTCCTGCCTGTGCCAAACGTGGGTGCAGGTAAAGCCAGGGGACAGGGATTAACTCCAGACAGGGATTAACTCCACACAGCAGTCACCAGTGGGATGGGTGCTTGGAGGTGACAGTCTGGAGACAGCTGCCTAGTGTGTGCACTATTTGTTTTCAATTAAGGTTTGGAGCAGAAGGAAAACAACATTATTGCTGGAATTATGAATCTTATATGTCTTGCAGTGTACATTATGGGCAGTCATCTAGAAAGAGTAATATTCCATTTGTTTGTGGTGCATTTAAGCGATGAATATTGGTGCTTGTATTGCAACTTTATCTTCTAATTATAACTATGTGAAGTTCAAGCATTTTTGCACCAAATACATTTGTCTCGGATGGGAGGAGGTTGCCATAAATACATTTATTACTAACTGATAGACTGCTACAAAGAGAAGGTGGTTATATCTAAAACAAGCCTAAAAATATAGATTTCTCCAACAAAGCATCTTTAGAATTTGCTGCCTTCAGTGGTACCAAGAGCTGATATTTCCAAACTTGCCTCACTGGCTGCATGACCCTTAAAGAGAGAAAGAGGCAGTGTACTCTGGCTTTGCTGCAATTGTGTTGTCATCTCAACAGAATTCCATATCATCAGAACATGAAGCAGGTAAAAAGAGTGAATACCTGCAAAATATTAAAATCAGCAGCTGTTCAGTACTAAAACAAGTGTAGTTGAAAGATTTTCTTACCCAGTGACTGAATGAAGTCTTGGCAAATTCTAAAAATATTAAGAAGTCCAATTACTTGAGCAATCAGAATATCTGAAAAATACTTTCTGAAGCTTTTCAGTTAGAGGAAAGGAGTGAGTAAACCTTTGTTTGTCTAATAATTTAAATGCAGACAGGTACCAGAGAAGGTTCTAGGCAAGTAAATCACAGATGTGAAATATTGATTTCCCATATATTTTTCAGTTTCATTCCTTATCAAAAGTTCTTGGCATGAATTCATATCAAAATAAATTTATTTTTTTTTATTGGCATTGTATCCCTCAGCACATTAGGAATGCAAAAATTAAACATTTGGATAAATGTATGTTAGAGCAGGTATTTAATTTAGTAGGTATATACACAGATCTTCTTTGCAAGAAAAATGTCTGAAATGTAAAATTATATATGATTGCAAAGTGACCTGTTTTAATGCCTTTAATGCAATAATAACCAACTTCTCCAAATGAAAATAGCAAAAGAATGAAGGGCCAAAAAAAAAAAAACTTGAGTATATAAATCAGTGAATATCCAACCACTTAAATGATGATTGAAGTGACTATGGATACAAAATTAAAATTCTTGGGTACTACAATCTCCAATCCATGGAAAAAATTTGCCTATAAGAAAGGGCTTTTTTTTTTTCCTCACACAGAAATTGAAATGGGAATATTCATCACAGCAGAGGTTTGTAAGACTCTAGTTGTTGAAATGTAAAGATAGGTTACAGGCACACACACAGCCCTGAAAATATGCAGGTACATTTTGCCTGACTCACAGCTGCCCAATTACTGTTCAGGAGAGAAAAAAAAAAGTATTTAAGTGGCAACAAAATATAAAGGAGAAGCAAATCCTTCTGGTTTGGAACCTGAAACAAACAAACAAAAAATCCTAATGCCATAGATCAGCATGCATTTGTTGCCTGAGTGTACAGACCACCTTTCCAGTCACAGGACTAAATAAAAGTATGAGAAAGGAAGAGAGCAGAAATGAATATCTTGATTTTGCTTTTTTCCCAGTCAACAAGATATTACCTCCTCACAATGTATTCCATCCACCACACAGCTTACAGAACAAGTACTGATGATTAGAGCGTTTCATAAGACAGTCTGAACATGGGTTTTTGGGAAAAAACTATAAAAGTTACCATTTCCAACTGGGAGACAGCTCATTAGAAGGCATGAGATCAGCCCAAATTATGCCAAGAGGGAGAAAGAAGAGGGCGAAAAGATCCCAAGGTAGGCTGTTATAAGTATGGATTATTTGCCTTGCTTTAAGACATATTTAACAAAGGGGATGTTTTCTGCTGCTCCTTGGAGACTTTAAAAATAAATCTACTCTGCTTTCTGTAATTTTTCCTTGGTTTTAATTGCTCAGGAATCTGGAGTTCTGCTGTGGTAGCAGTCTTTAAATCAGTGACTGATGCACACCAACATCTCAATGTTTATTTACCTACCTCTGAACTTGGTTGGAGGAAGGTAAACAGTCTTTTTAGGTTTTAGTGGGTGTTAATTATTCGATGGTAAAGCACAGTGAGGCATCTGTGCCTGAAAAAAAAAAGCCTCCTGTGCCTTTTGAGTGGCTTCTAAGTAAATCCTCCCACGTCTCCCCGGTGGGGCAGCCTCACTAGGTAAATGGAATGGCAATCCTGAAATTCACTCAAGGATATTCAGTGCTGAGCCCACCCTGCCCTTCATTTCCAGCTGCTGCCAGCTGGCTTGTCTCACCAAGCAGTGCCTGCAGTCCATACAGACAGCCCTTGTTTACTGGGAAGGGGGGATACAGACACTCTAACCATGGATGTCTGCATGGAAGGGGGTTTTTTACCTTCCTTTACCTTCCTTTAGGTGGTTTTTACTCAAACTTGCTCCTTGGCATTGACTGTGATTAGGAGGTGCAGCAGGCTTGGGTGGCTTGGGTTTCAAATAGGTTTGCAAAATTTCAGCAGCACTGTTGGGCTATCAAGTGCTGTACCTGTGTCAGGAGTTTCTGGCCAGCACCATCAGATGGCACAGAAGAGAGGAGTTTTCCTTAGCTTATGGGTCTAAATGTCACCAAGATAAGGGAAAATCCCTGCAATCTTGAATTAGAGGTTTTTTATACCCACTGTCTCAAGATCATAAGCATTTATGATCATAATAGATAGACACACTTAACCATTGCCTTTGCAGCAGTAAATTTTACAGCTGCTGCTTGCAAAATCTGCTGTTCGAAGGAGTCTGAATTTATTAAGTCAAGGGTGTAAGGGCAGCTTCTCTCCAGAAAAAAAAACAAACCACAAAAGCAAAAAACCTAAACCAAACCAAACAAAAAAACACACCAAAACCCAAAACAAACCAACTAAAACCCAGCAATACAGCCAGAAAACAATTAAAACAGCTCTTAAGAAATCTTAGTTCAGCATAATTGCCTTGTCAGAGAGAGGAAGGGAATGTCATGTTCATGGCTTCCTCTTCCCCTAAATCAAGAAATGTTATTCAGTGAAAGTGATGCAGTCAGGGCTCTGGTTTGGCTGTGTTTGTGCAGCTGTGTGAAGCAGTGGCAGCTCTAATCCCTGCCTTGCCATGACACAGCACAGGCTGTGCAGGAGGCAGCTCCAAGGAGCTCTCCAGTACAACTCTCTCCACAGAAAATTTTCCCCCTTCTCCCTTTCCCTCTTCTCAGTTTTGCCTGCATTAAGCGCTTTGCATGGCAGTGTTATATCCTATAATATATCAGAAAATATGCAAAATTATTTACAGTAAATCTACGAGGTATATGGCAGTTTTGGTGCCATTTCCCTAAACTTGCCCACTAGTTAAAATCAAGATAAAGTCCCCATTAAATGGAAGGGCAGGGAATGCTTTCTAAGCACCAATGTCCTCCCAAACTCAAGGTGCAGAGGGAAGAATCACAAAGAGAGGAGGGCAGGGAGGTGGCCTTGGCAGCCAAGGGGACAAGGTGGTGGTTTGTGTGATGGGGGTGACCACAGGCCCACATTCTCAGCTGGTCTGGGGAATTCTGCACAGCCAGAAGTCATCATTAGGAAGCAAATAATAACTGATGACACATTTGATCAAAAGGAGGGGAGGATGGTATGGGATCAAGCTGCGGATTGCTCAAGCGAAACCTTGAGACAGTCACAGCTCCTTTCAAAACAGCAATCTGACCACCCAGGAGAGGTGATGGCTGTTGCAAAGTTCACTCTGTGAGTAAGGAAACCAATTTCCTTCCCAAGACAAACACAGGGACCACAGAAGTCGTGCTCTCCCTCTCCTAGGGCTGAGCCTTGTGGTGTAACTCTTCCATGCAGCTTTCCAAGTTGCACTGGTACACACCAACAGTAGCCTCACGTGACATTTACACAATTTCAGGGCTTTTGAGGAATTTGGAGGCTGCTGAATGAAAATCATTTCTGAATCAGGAACAGGAGTGCAGACAGCCACAAGCTCTGGAAGCCATGCACACCTAGCAAGTGAGGGATTCAGTTTTGATGCTCCACCTTGCATGCAGACAGGAACCTGTGCAGAGTGGCTTCATTGCAGCTGAAGGACAACCTGTCCCCAAAGGAAATAAACCTGCCTGAATTGTTCAGGAGGGCAACATGGTATCAACTAATGGCAAAGAAGAACCACCAAATAAGCATTGGTTTAGCATAAATTCATGTCTGAAGAGAAATTTAATCAAGGCACCAAGGACACGACAGGAAGAATGTCTCATTTTCTATAAATCAGCACTTGATGTCTGGGTAATAAATGAGATTTGGGATTTCTTAAGCAGCTCAGCCTGTTTAGCTTAATAAGGAGAGAGTGATAATTCTATGATAGCTGTAAATATCTGCCTACAGGGGAGCAGAAATCTGGTTAGTGAGGGCTCTTCTACCCACCAAACAAAAAAGTCCAATTGTCTAGATGAAGCTGTAAACTTAAACTAAAAATAACATGCAAAGTCTGAAATGTGAGGATAGGTAACTATTACCAAGCTGTACAGATGTTGAATTCCCATTTCCTGAATCCATTAGAAAACTGTAGCAATGGAATAGTGGATTTCCTACTTCTGATAATCTTAAAACTAAAAAAAAAAAAAAAAAAGGTTATGTTTCTTTGATTTTTGTTGAGGTTTTTAAGGTGGTTTTTCCCCCAAAATACATGGTCTTAACAAGATATTTGGGAAGGTGGGTTGTGTTGCAGAGATGATCACCCTACATAATCAAAACTCCACGTTATTTACAATCTGCAAATCCCTTTTTTTTTGTGCAAATTCATCTTTTCAAGGTGTTTAGTAGGGTGTATCACAAGTTAAAGGAGTAAATTTTGGTGGGAACTTCTTGTCAAAACATTGGTAGCCCCTTAGCATGGCATCCTCATGGAATCCTGACTTTGAAATCACAAAAGTGTGAGAAAAAGACCCAGAGCTATGCAGAGCAGCACCAGTAAAATGACAATGTTCTGGAGAGATTTTCTCAAGTATATCTAAACAGAAAGAAACTGAAATTATTCACATGACAAAGGGAAATATCTGCAGTCGAAATTAACTGTCACACCCATCAAACCTTGGATTTAAGCCTGGCACTTTACACTAAGCAAGAATTGCTTCCAGATTTCCACCAGTCATGAACTGACAGTCTGGGCTAAACAGACCATAATGTGAGCACTAAGAGAATTTTGATGAAATTGGACAAAGGGTGAAGGGAATTCTAAAAGCTCCACATCTGGTGGTTTGGAAAAAGAAGAGTTTCAACAGAGAGTAGCTTGATCCAGTCCTGGTGGAAGTGAGCACATTTTTGGTCTCCTGTGGATGATGCAGTCACACACTGAGACGGAACAAGAGCAGTGTCCTGTCAAAGTGTGAACCTCTCTGGATCTGCCTGAATTTTTGAAAAAATCAGGACAGAGATCCCATAAAAGAACATTTCTGTTCCTATTCTCCCTCTCCATCCAAGGCAGGTAGCAGAACTTTGCTACAGTCTGGAGCCCAAGGGTTTGGGCAAACATGAGTGACCATCACTGGGATATGAATTATATCTCCACATATAAAAGTAGACTACAAAGACATGGAGAGAATTCCTTGGGTTATTTCCACACCTCATTTTTGCAGCTTTTCAGAACAGCAGCAGAGTTTGGTCACCTCTAACTAACATAAATAGCCTTTTTCTTAACATTGTTTAGGTCAAAAGCAAACTGCTTTTATTTGGGTTTTTGGTGGGGAGAAGGATTTCACATCTGAATTTTAGGGAAATTGACCTGAAATCTCAGATTAAACTCACTCTCTATGAGATTTGCTTCCAGACTTGAGGCATTATTGATTTTGTAGCAAGGTTTAAAATAAAATCAAAATGCAGTAATTTGCCCCCAGGAAAATTGTGTACAAAAGATGTTTCTCCAAGCAAATCTCCTAAAGTTAAAAAAAAAGAAAAGGAAAAAAAAAAGAGGAAACAAAACAAAATACATCCCCATTTCTTAATTAAATCTCTTCTTATGTGACAACATCTTTTTCTCTTTTGAGAGAATTATTTTTAACTTTGATTGTGAAGAACACTGGTGGAACAGCTCTCATGTGAGGCACAGCAAGCAGCAGCAGTGCCAAAAGCATAGCTAGGATTTTGCAGGATTGCAGGGACAGTAGTCAAACTGCTGTTTTGTCACCTAGGAAGATAAAAATGATGCATTTTTCACAAATTCAGACCAAAATGTGATCGCAGTCAGATTTTGAGAAGGAACATTGTATCAGACTGAAGCTCATTTTCTACCCTAGCACACTCTGATGCATCTGGGGGTATTTTCTAACAGATCTTTTCTCCTCATCTCCCAGAATTGCATCAAACCAGTCAGCTTACAGCATTAGACATCAGCAGCCAAGGAGAGCAGAGGGAATAAGACATTTCTACCAGCTCCATTTGCAAAGCTCACATGAACCAAAATCAAGCACTGTGGTGCTTCTAAGCAGCCCTTGACTGCTGAACCCTGGAGCTTTTACTTGTCATTTAAACACTGGGGTTACTGCTTGTGTAAGCAATCATGTCTGAGCTCTCTGGAATTTGAGGGGGGGGAAAATGTGAAGTCAAGCTCCCCTTTTTCTGTCTCAATTAAAAATGCTGTGATTCCCAGGGTGAGAGCCTGTTGGGCAATACCTCCATGGTATTTACTTTCCATTCAGCACAACTAACAGGTGATTTGCAGCAATCCGTGCTGATGAGGGCACATTCCCCCCCTGCTCTAAAATCTTGCCCCAGGCACCATCCCTGGATGCTGAGCCCCTAGAGCATGCTGCTGTTAGGGTAGGAGCCATTCCTTCTCAGGGATATGGGAACTTTCTGCCCCAGCTGCCAGAAAATCCCAGCTGGAAGGAGCTCTGGTGGGAAGGGATCGGCTGGAGAGGGTTCCCACTGTGGGAGAGGCACAGAGACCTGTTTGGAGGAGGCCTTGGCAGGAGAGCTTCCATTTGGGAGCTGATGGATAAAGGGAGGGCAGGTGGACACGAGAGGGGAAGCTGCAGGATCACCGAGCAGTTTGGGTTGGAAGGGACCTTTAAAGGTCAACCAGTGCCAAGCCCCAGGAAGGGGGTTCAAGGAGGCCACAGAGGAATGGGTGGCTGATGTGGGATGAGACTGCTGTGGTACATTAAAAAGGGTGGGGAAATGCACATGGCTTGTGCCCAGAAGCAGCCCAAGCCCTTGGCATTTGTCCCTGTTCTGTCCCAGCTCCTCTGGGCTGTGCCCTCAGCGGGGACAATGCAGCACACCCAAGCAGAAGGCAATTAAACTTCCTTCTGTACAGCAGCAGGGACTCTCTTTTTAGCTTTAGAAAGCTTCTCTCCGGGGCTTAAATTGAACTTCAGTCTACAATTGAGCAGCACTATGGGGGCTCTGCTTTTGACTGGAGTACCTGGGAATTACTGCAGTGTAAATAGTAATTTCACAATATTCATGTAAGCCTGTTGTTGGGTTGCAGAGTCACACATTAGAGTTTAACATAAGGTTGCTCATGCATAGTCTTGCAGAGGGTGTAATTGAGAGGGCTAAAAGCTATGAAGGGGTTACTCTGACATTTCTTCTGAGGGTAATATGGGTTTCACTGCCTACAACTCAGCAGATCCATATGGAGGATTCTGCTTTAAAACTGGCTTTTATTCAAGGCTCTTCAGAGAATTTCCCTGCTTTGCTTTTCAAATGCGGTCACAAGAGGAAAGGAAAAATATATCTGAAAAATTTCACTGTTGTGGGATTTTTTCTTTCATTTTGCTATAGCTGCATTATTATTTCCCCCCTTTGCCAAGTAGCTTTGAAATATACAGGCTAAAAAGGGCAGGGAACTTTTGCTTTTATGTAGTATTGCTACTTACTGCTGAGAGCTTCTAATTTGGACAAATTTTCCAGGTGCAACCATATTCTTACAGAAGTCAATAATAACTCTCCATTGTCTTTGTGGGACTGAGTGAAGGGAAAGCAATCCAGTGGTGGGATATTGTTGGTGTCTCCTCTTTTCCAGAGATACTACTCAACACAAATCTAAACAAACCTTGACTTGACTTTTGGTTTTATGCTTGAAGGTCACAAGTCTCAGTTTTGCTTAGGCTGTACATGGACCTGCTTCTAAGAACAGTGGACTCTTCCCACAAATACATCTGGTGTCTTATCTCTGATGTCCAGGACACGAGCCTCCCCCCTGCTATCACCCTGCTGTGTTGAGAAGGAAGTTTTGTCATATATTGAGAGTAAAAACCATACAGGACTTTGTAAATTCAAAAAGAAGATCTTGCACTAGGAGTATAAATAAAAGGCTCCAACAGGGTATAGTTCATCCTCGTGCCAAGGGATGCTGAAGGACTGTTGAAATCAGAGGACTCCAGAGGGCACCAAAGTTATCAAACTGCAAAACTGATGGATGTCAGGGTGATAGATGTCGGTCTTTTGCTTACCTGTGATGATGCATGGTGGCAGATATTCCAAAATGGGTTGAACAAACTAGAAAACCATCCTGAACTGCAAGGACTGCAGCTGTAATTAGTAAGATTATATTTCTACTCTTTGCCCATTTTGCATCGAAATAATTTTGCATTAATTTCTTGGACTGGTTAACTGCTTTTTTTTCTTTTTCTAATGAGTTAATTTGCCTAGTTTGGCAAAATACACATGCACATTCCAATTTCTGCTTATTTACAGCAGTGATCATATAACTCCAAAAGTGTCCACCTTAATTCTGTGGTGAGTTATATGTGATGGAGGTCAGCACAAGAATTCAATTAGCCACAGCTCTAAAGCAGTGATAGTAATTGCTGTAAGGCTGTAAAGATTGAGCAGGATATCATAAAAACACAGCAATGGTGATAAGAAATGTAAATGTTTTTGATGCTTGGAGACCAGTTAGTCTGTGCAGGCAAGGTATCATGTTCTATATATTTGTAATATTTCTCTCTGTGCATCCTGTTAGCAGCAAGAAGCTTCAAACTGCAGAAAACTTGACTCTAACTCTCAGCAGGTCACTCATGTCCAAAACAGCAGCCTTAATTTGTGCTGCTAATAGCGAATCAATAGCTCGTGGAAGAAAGCAACTATCAGCAGTGGAAATGTTTGAGTGGAGGCTGGGTAACAATCCACAGTCACAATCTTTGCAAAAATGACCTGTCCAGAACCTCTCTGGGCAACCTGTGCCAGGGCCTCACCACCCTCACAGCAAAGAATTTCTTCCTAATACCTGATCTAAACTTCCCTCTTTCATCTTCAGGTCATTCCCACTCATCCTATCACTCCATGTTCTTGAGAAAAATCCCTCTCCAGCTTTCTTTGAAGTCTCTAAGGCTGCTCTCCTTAATATACTTTGTGCTCTTCAACAGACTCCCAAATCTCATCACTCCCTTCTTATGAAGGAGTTTTAGTGGTAGTTTTATACCCACACTGTCCTGCACAAGCCCTGACAAGTCAGTTTCTTTTTCCTAATGTAGGAAAGTGTCCTAAGAAAGGTGAAAATGCAGGAATTTGTTTCTAGCGCCAAACCTGCCATCCTGCTGCAAGCAAGACAAGCACTGCTCTGCAAGAGCTTGAATGGTGCCTTCATACATGCAGACAAACCTTGGTGATGTTAGAGACCAAACAGCTCCAATTTAATGTGCCTCTGAGTCATCATCCTCCATGAGGCACAGGCTGGGTGGCTGCAGTTCACTGAGCTGACATTAAGGAAAATAAACACTGCTCTGAGAGAAGCAGAGCTGAGGAAGCTCAGTTTTCCATGGTCCTGCATCCTACACCTTTACTCTTCACACAGTGTTCCCTTCTACCATCCTTTGTCTCCTGCAATTCACCCTTTCTCTCTGATTTCTCCAGCATCCCTCACATCTCCTCATCACTGCATCCCATGGATGTGCTCATCCTACCTCCAGCCTCTTCCCATGTACTAAGTCAGGGCAGTTTCTGTTGTGGCCAGCCCCAAGCCACAGATGTGCTGATAGTTTGGACATCTGACCACAGAGTGACCCTCTCTCAGGTCAAACAGACCCAGTGACTGCCAGCACAGGCTGCAGTCTTTCCCAGAGGAGGACACACATGGGAACTTCACTATCTCTGTGTCCTCAACTCACCTCTCAAATCTGGGTGAAACTGGCTGGTTTTGAGTGGGAAATTGGCAGACAAGTGTGATCTCGTGGTCTTTGGGAGACCTGTGGAGAAAGCACTAGGGTTTTTGCTGTTATGGTGGTACAACTGGGCAACACCAAGGCCCAAGGCTGTGGGACATCATGCAGCCAATCTCTCTGGCTTTCTGTTGCCTCTCTTGCTCTCCTCTTTACTATAAATCTCCAGTGTCCATACCAAAACTCCTCAGCCTCTGAGGCCATGGTTGCACAAGCTGCCCTTGATGTGATGTCTGTCCTTTTGTAACAGCCCCTCAGGCAGGGCTGACTCAAGTGTCCTCACAGCCTGGTGAGAGGCAGAAACTGGAACCTGATCTGACTGCAGGGGGAAAAAAAAGAGCCAAAAAAAAAAAAGGCAAAACGAGGGTAGGCATTAGAATTCATGGCAGTAATGCTTAAACCAGCACTGCTTCTAGGAAGTCCTTTGTGTGATAAGCCCTGAATTTAGGGTAAGGGCCACTGCAATCACTGCTTGAAACTGAGGTGATAACCCGTGACCAAAGGGAAAAAAATCAACCAATGAACCAGCAAAAGAAGCAAACAAAGAAAACCCAACAACCAAACCCCCACACAAAATACAAAATGCCCAGGGACATCTGAATACATCTGCTGGGAGGTGGTAGGGAAACCAAGCGTACACAGCATGTCTGCCACCAAAGAGAAGTTATTCCTACATGGAGATTTGTAACAGAAATAAGCCTGGTTGGAACGAAGCATGAATGGAAATGTGTTTCTGAAATCATCAGGAAAAATCCATCAAAACAAGGGTTAAAAGAGCAGCCTCTGCCAGTACCCAAGGTCATACAGACAGCTCTGATACACTAATGAAGGTGTTTATGCCATGACCAGAACGTCTGTGCTCAGATAAAAGCACAGCTGGGATGGTTCCTCAGCAGCAGAACCCACAGGAGGAGGGCAACAAGATTACAGGTACCTCTAAGAATCCCAAAACAGGGAAGCACAGACAAAGCACAGCAGGTTTTGCTAACAGTCATGAAGGATGAAATGAGCAGAATTCTGAGGCAAATAATTGCTGGCCATAATTGCTGGCTTCTAAAAGGTATTAAAGACCCATCCAAACCCAACTGGCCATCACCAATGAGGAGGAGCTGCCTGTGTCTCTTTTCTCCATGTGACACACGAGTACTCCTTGGCCAAGCTGCCTGAGCTCACACCTCTGTCTCCCTGTGCCTGACTCCAACAGGCTGTGAGTGTAGAGGGCAAAATCTGCAGTGCAAAAATCCCTTACATCTCCCTCAGACATCACTCTGAGCTCTGCTGCTCTGGTTTCCTGCACCTGAAAGCGTAGAGACAAACAAATAAAAGGGTTCATAGCTCTGAGACCTGATCTGTTCACAGCTCAGCCCCCTCACTCATTGTTTTATGAGCTCCTGAAAGGATTGCACTTACCAGCTGATTTTTTTTTTCATTAGCACTTACCTTTATCTGAAGAAGCTGAGCAGGTGGAAAGGGTTTAACAGTTGGTGGCTTTCCAAATCCATCACTCTCATCTTGCAGGTCTTCCCTTCCTCCTCCTCCTGCTGCTTTACTGGAATGGGTGAGCTGTGTCCCTTGTTCCTGCTTCTCCTCCCTGATCCCAGCTACAGACCACTGTGTTTGGGGAGTGTGACAGCAATGAGGTAACTGATCCTCTAGAGCCAAGCACTTCCCATTCCTGCCTTCATCTGCTGACAGCAGCAAAAAATGGAGCAGCATGAAGCCAGAATTCCATCAAGATGACTGAAGCATCAGGCTGTGACCTGTCAAATCCCTCTGAAACCTTCTTTTATTGTCTTCAAAACAAGCATTTCTACAGTCTTGTCTTATATTCAGTGCCTTCTCTGTTTTGACCTCTTACTAATGGTTAATATAATTTCCAGTATTCCATTCACATAAGAAATGAATCCCATTTATTTGGTTATTGGTCATTTTTCTCCTCTTAACAGGCACAGAGTAATCATTGATTCAGTGGCTCTTCTCTGTTCTTCAGGAAGTTGAAATTCAGAGCCATTAGGGACACAACTACCATCTTGCTGGGCATTTTCCTATATTTTAATGCAAGGCATGAAAGGGCTTTTACAATGAAGGAGTTAAAGCAGAGTGATGGCATAGCTGGAGCAGGGCCAAGGTATTTAGCAGAGCTCAGAACTGTCAAAATCCACTGTTCTGTGCCCTGCTGCTCACCAGAGTGACCCACAGCTCCCTGGGTTCTTCATGGCTCTTTCCCTCTTCCCTCCTGACTTTGGATGATCCAGAATTAACCATCTTTCTCCTCTTTTTGCTGGAACTATGCCATCTCCCCATCCCTCCCTGTCCTGAAGACTTCCATGACTAATTTGGGACCTTGCAGTTTCCTGCCCTGCCTGTAAACTTGAACTGAAGGTTCCTCTTGCTGCCCAGTGGAGTACAACAGGGAGGAGATGAGCCAAAGTCCAGGCAGAAAATCACCTGTGCAAATCCTTATTTGTGTGCCTGCTGAGGGATGTTTACCTTTATATCTGTACTGCAGCTTCATATAAATAAAAATACGGGGAGCAGAGGGAAAACCTCCTGATTTGATCCCACCTTTTTCCCAGATTTACTTTGTGATTGTGTAGAATCACACCCATCTGCCACCCCTTTGGTAAGAAGAGACAAATAATTCAGCTGCTGTTTGGTCCTCAACCAGCATGAGCTTGCAGAAATGTGAGCAGCCTGGTTAAGGGAAAGGTTGTGTGAGTGCAAACTCATGGTTCACAGTAGTCAGCAAGAAATGGTTTATGGCTTTACTTGCCAGGGGCTTTGTAGAAACAAGTTCTGGCCCTGACAATTCCTGTCTCTGCTCAGAAGAAGAGGAGTATTTCTATCACAACCATAACAGACACTGCTGAAAAATTGTCAACTTTCACATTTCATCTCAAATATTGATATGTACGTGTGATAATACATCCCTTCAGAAGAAGAGGTTGATAAATATTATAAAACCAGGGTATAAAGCCAGGGCTCAACTTTGCCTCAGCAAACTGAAGGCACTTCACCTCCTTTTATCTGAGCCTGTGTAAATTATGGAATAGTTCAGCTACACAATAAAGTTTCTGAGTTCTCATCATCCCTATTATCACTGTGGACCAGGCAGTCATCTGTGGTAGCTCTTACACTTCTGGCTAAACTGAGATCTTTTTCCCTCACATATTATTCATGTTGAAGGAAGGGGAAAAAAAAAAATCTTTGCACTTCTCCTATAATTTTTAGAAGGTGAGAACTCCTCTGAACCACAAAAGAGAGAATCATCCTTTCAGCACACCCATTTCTGGAATAACAGCACAGATATTTTATTTCTTACAACTGTTTTACACCATGTGTTAGCAAACCCACACAAGAGGAAGTTGCTTGTTCAAAATATCAGAGACACAATGTGGGCTTGCTAATACAATGGGAGACATTTTCTGTATCTGAGGAGTTGTTTTTTGTTTTCTTCTTCTTTTTTTTTTTTTTCTTCAATTGCCAAGCAACATTTGTACGCTAAATGGGAAATGTCTGGACAGAATGTTTTCTGCAGCTGAGTTGTTGTGGCTTTGCTATTGCAGAAATCACAGGTGATCTGCAGGAAAATCTGTGTGGCAGAGGGTCAGTGACATTAAAAATCCAGAACACAGACAAGCTCTGCCTCCCTCGTCTCCATGTGCTACACAGAGCAACAGAATACCCCACATTAATTTGCAACCCAAATCAGTTTTCTCTCACTGGACACTCACACGGGTGTTGCTCAATATTTTTTAATTAAAAGGCTTCTTCACCTTCTGGGAAGAAATAAACCCACCGAAACAACAAAGAACCAAATGAGCACCTGGGCAGGATCTTTCATTTCCAGCAAAATTAAAAATGCACCAATTTCTCATTTCCCCACTGATTTTGTCCACTTACTAAAAAACATTGGTGTGTGCATGTTTTACTTTACTTTAAGTAAACCAAACCCATCCAATCTCAGCACCTTTTAACACCCACCAGTGACCTGGTCTGAAACCACTGATTTATACAATTTGGCCATTTCACAGTTTGAACATTGAGACTATCAGAATACTTCTGAATCTGTGCAAGCCACACACAGTTCTCTGAAGAAAATGAGTACTTGGCTGCTCCAGCCCTCACCACAATCACAGAAAACTTCCCCTTACTCCAGCTGGGTTTCATCTGTGATCAGTCAAACTGGCACTTCAGAAAAGTCACTATTTTTTGTAAAATTATATTCTTGTAGAGAAGATAAGGGTGGTTTTGGGTTTTTTTTCAGGTGAAGGAAAATTAAGAGAGTCTCATTAGATAACCTCTGAGTGTTTTCTCCATTGCAGATAATTTTGTCTTTTTTAAAATGCATCAGGAATTAATTAAAGCCTAGAAAATGAACATCTTTGGCATGGGGCAGAGGGACTAGCCTTATCATTTAGATTTTAAAAGACCCCAAACAACAGAGCAGAGGCCAATCAGTCATGTATGATATTGGTGCATATTATGGAAAAGCAGAACCATTTCAAGATCCTGCTGAGCTGGGTCACACCAAGTGAGAGAGGCACCAGGCAGGGACCCTGAGATTCAGCAGGATCAGCCTGATACAGTCAGCAAAGCAAAACACTGGGACTGCTTTCCTCCCTTCTGGAAAAGGAAAAAGCTGTGTTATCACATTTGCCAGTGTGTGAATGCAAACCATAAAGCTTCATGCTGTAAATGCTCTTAGGGATTGGTGGTGACCCCTGTGGTGTGGCCCCTGTTCTGACAGCTCTTTACTCTCCAGAGCTGTCTCAAACTGGTGAAAAAAAAAAAAAAGAAGTCAAATGTGAAGCAATGGTAAAACATCTCTGCAAATTTTTGTAGACTCTTGCACAGAGGATTCCTGAAGCACGATGCTCTCAAACTCTATGGCTCTTGGAAGAAATTCTCCCAGCCTCCTAAAACTGCTTCTAAAAGCATCCCAGTTCCCCCTTCAGCCCATTGCTGGATTGAACCACCTCAAGTCCTGTGCACTGTAAGGTCAGATAATTTCTTTTTGCTTTGCCTTTGCCTTGAGGTGGCATGTTCAAAGTTTGTATAATTTTTTCACCTACCTTGGACAGCACTGTTCCCAACATTTCCTGGAAATAAGCATGCTGAGCAACTTCTAATTGGCTTTCATCTGAGAAATGACAGCCTTCTGCTCCCATTCCCACCACTCACCCTGCTTTATTCTTCTCTGTATGCCTCACTGGTCCTTCTGAGAACAGAAGCAAAATATTTGTATCATTTTGGTGACAAAGTGGCTGTATTTATTTCCATCCTGCCCTCACCATGTGACAGACCCACTTCTTCACTTTCCTGATGCCAAAAGTATTTAATATTGGGTTTTTTTCTGGGTTTTGCTTAGTTGGTTTGTTGTTTGTTTTTTACTATTTCTATTAATATCCTTTGCAATATCTATCTCAGCTTGATTCTTGGCCATTTAGGTGTTATTCTCTCCTGCTGACTTTAGCCATTTCCTAAACATCCTTCCCCATTTATTCAGATCCAAACTCCTCATTGTCAAGACGCAAAATCTTTCAAAGCCCACCCTTCAACTGAGCTTTTAAGCACACCATGACAGCCAACTTCACAAAGATTTGCCCTTTAAAATCAAAAGCATTGTTGATAAGCCTGTTATTCCTTTTGTTTAGTTCGCAAAAATCACTTGATCCAAAGTTAATTTCTAAAACTAATGTATTATAATATTTTTATTTTTTACCAAATCAAAATTTCAATATATCCACATAATTTGTTCAGTACCTGCGTGGGAAATAATAGATTGATTTTCACTTCCCAGAATATCTGGATCCTGCTATAATTACCAAAATGTACCTTGATCTGTCAGATTAGCAACAGTTCTTAGTAGTATTAATCCATACAATGCTAGAGAGACAATTAACATCATCCAGATCTGAACCTGATGATATTGATCTAGCAAAGCCCCAGAAATTATTCTAACTCTTCCCTGCATCCCTAGGGTGATATGGCTTAATCTGAAACTGAATTGTTTGCCTCTTTTCTCTACAACTACTTTTTATTGAGAGTTCTCTATGTTTTACATATTAGATTTAAAGTTCTCTAGTTCCATTTCTTATCATATTAATACATTAGATCCATAACTTCTCTGAGAGGAAATCATACAAGCAACAAAAATCAGTGTGGCTACAAACACTCGCAGAATTATTGGAGGAAAACCTCTTTGTCAGACTTATTTTTGATTCTGGGCACCCCACAGTTTTTACCCTGGATACATCTGAAGTCACAGAGCTCTTGAGAGGCTGCACTGAAGTTTGAGAATTCAAACCAAACTTGGTTAAAACAATAACCTGCAGAGTATCTTGGGAACCCATCTGTTTCTGACTGCTCTTTGCTCCTCTCATCATGCACACAGCACTCTGTGTGTCCAAGATTAGCCACCATCAGAAAGCGTGAGCATCACTCAATGCGTGAATATCTGAGTTTGCACCTGGACATGACATAAGTGGCACAAATCTGCCTTTCCTTGAGCTGAACTGAGTCTCAACCCCCACAGAGTCGTGCTGATCTGAAGAGCGTTCTTAATGAGTAAGGCACTTTTCAGACTAAAGGGAAATAAGGATAGAGAGGGGATGATTTAGGTTAGAAAGGACCTTAAAGATCATCTTGTTCCAACGCCCCTGCCATGGGCAGGGACACTTTCCACTAGACCAGGTTGCTCAAATCTCTGTTTTGTTCACACAACAAAGCTTCATCCCTTCCAGCTATGGAAATCTTCATCTGATTTCAGGAGGTTGAAGCAGCACAAATAAAATGTTACTGGATGGGAAAAAAAATGCAGCATGAAACACTCCCCGCCCCCAAACTGTCAAAAAAAGAAACACTGATTTCAAGACTACACAAGATAGCATCTAATGACCACAAATGCCATCAGACACTCTGCTTAAACAGGATTTCAGATTACTGTTCTTGCTTAATAAGAGTCGTAAACCACTGAACCTCAACAGAACAAACAAAAAGATCTCCTCTTCTGGAGACAACCTGGAGCAAATATTGTAATGGAAATACTTTGAGCAGCTGAAACCTTTTCCTTAGAAAATATGTTCTCCCCTCACTGGGCAGAAATCACACTGAAAATATGCAGGAAAATCAGTGGTGACCCTGTGAACCATGACTTTGTGGTGGTCACAGTGCTCTTCACAACTCAACACCCCCAGTGAAACCACCACTGAATTGCAAGAAGAGGGGAAAAAAGAAGAGAGGGGAAAAAAATGACCTTTGCAGTGCTGCTGGGAATGACGGTGTCAGTTTGTCGGGGTGGGATGCTCTGAGTGCAGGGATGTGAGTGGCTGCTCCCCCTTGCTCAGGGCAAAGGGCTGACAAACTCACCCACGCCTCTGGGCAGGGCAGCAGCACTGAGTGGTTCAGCTGCCAAGTACAGGCAGAGCAAGTGATCACTCCTTATCCCCTCCTCTGGTGTGTTTGGTTTCACGTCCCCTGTCACACCTTCTGTCTCCAGCTCTCTCTGTCAGACTGAACTCTCTCTGTCTTTTTCATTTCTACTCATGCAGCAATTGCTTCAAAGCTCTCGCCAGCTTTGTCCCTTTTTTCTCTGATTTTTCTGGTTCTCCTGACATCTTTCCTGTAGTGCCACGAGCAGCCCAACGTGAACCTTTCAAAATGATAACGCATTTTGGGTCTACAGAATGGCAAAACATCCCACTTTATTCCCTCATTTCTTTCCCACTGGTTTTTAATTATCCATTTACCTTTTTGACAGCTGCTGTGGGTTTAGCTGAAACTTTCTTGAGCACCAAGATAGTTTCCTTCAGCGGCAATTCTTCAGGGCCCACCACTGTGCTCGTAGAGTTATGTGCACTAAATTAAGTCTCCTCCTCTGCACTTGATAACACTGTCATCCATTATTTTATTCTGAAGCTACTCAGCACCGTGAGATCTTTCTGTAACTCTTCACAGTTAGTTTTCATTTTCATTATTCCAAGTCACTGAAAGTTTTGGGCAAGTTTTGTCACCTCCAATAATTTTTCAGGTCACTTACGAGTACATGGAGCTGCCACGTGGCCACCACGCACCCCTGAGTGACCGTGGGTGGTGACCTTGTCCTGTTGTGCAGGCTGACAGGTCTTCCTGCCCTTAGTTTCTTGTCTTTAAACTGGTTGCTAGTCCACAAGACAACTTTCATCCTAATGAAAACTTAGTTTATTTAAGGAAGAGACTTCACCAGAAGCTTTGAGGAATACAAGTACATGGAGTTTACTGGTTCAACTTCATCTACACGCATGCTGATTCTCAAAAAAAACCCTGAACAACAGATTTATGAGCCATGGTTTCCAGGCTATGCTGAATCTTCTCCATTATTTTGTATTGCTCCATATGCCCACTAATTTTCATTTTCATAATTCTTCTCACAAATCCCTCTAAAACAAAAACCAAGGTTATGTGTATGAAGTTGTTTGGGTTCTTCTAGGGACCCTTTCAGGATTGAGCATCACGTGTCCCACTTCCTCTGACCTTGAGGCTAATTTAAGCAAAGCCAATTTCAGCAGTAGGTTATTCACCACAGTTAATAGTTTGGCAATTTCATATCAGAGCTGCTCTGAAGCTCCTGTGTGAGTGCCATCTGGTCCTGTTGATCTGTTGTAATCTGTTTTAGTGGTTTGTTTTAAAAAGGCTTTTAATGTCACTTCAGTTTGAGACCTTTCATCAGACTTGCCCAATTAAAGTTTTCAGTATGGCAACTCCATTGACCTCCTAAATGGGAACAAACACCAGGACAAATAATCCGTGTGGCATTCCTGCTATTGCTTTGCTTTCCTTTTACACTTTGATCATTTAGCAGCTATGCTGAGTTTCTGACTGTGACCTTCTGTTTCTGACATGTTTGAGAATTTTCTTATTATTACTGATATGCATTTAGTGTGCTGCTAGCAAGAGCCTTTTCATTACCCATTGCTTTTTTATGGTTTTATATTTCTTCCCCAGAACGTGTATTCTCTTCTATTTTAGTCATTTGTACCTTCCCCTCTATTTTGTAAAGTAACTATTTTCTTCCGGTCTCTTTTACTTCGCTTTTTATGTGTCCTAACTTTGAAAGTATTTTTTGAACACAAAATACATCCCTACTCTGAACTTCCAATATCAGTAAGTGTGTCTGTGACTCCTGCATGCATTTTACCTTTTTTAAACTGTGCTGTTGATCTCTAAAATGTTTTCTCATTTGCACATTTTTGTAATTTCTGAAGCTCTGCACTGGGGTCTTTGTGGTTTTTATTGTTTCCTGTGGACATGCTGTATTTGCTGTGGAGTGTGCTGTGGTCACCCTGCTAAGATGTTTAGGTGACACTTGTCCACAGCAGTTCTCTGCTCATGGCTCAGTCAGAACCAGGCACTGGTTTTTTCTCTGCTGTGTTCCCTGTTCAGGTGCTGCAAAAAGCACTTTTTTATGGCATCTGCCAATATAATCTCTGCCTCATCCTTTCTCAGAACCTTCACCCACTCTGCAAGGCATCACTGAGACCTCCAATCTCCTTTGTTTTCTGCCATTTCCCACTTGCTCATTGCCCTTGCCATTTCTCAGTCAAGGTCACCAGCCCAGTCAGGTGGCTGAGAGAATCCCTCTGTCCTCCCTCTTAGGCACAGTATTTCAAACCACAGGGATTCTCTGTTACCTGTGTGCCACAGATGACTTATTTACCTGGTTTGCTGCCAAGCTTTTTTTTTAAACACAGAGTAGCACAACGTAATCTGCAATTTCTTTATCAGTTACAGCCTAAACTGTGCTATCCCATGGCTCAGCTTGTTTTCTAAGTTTCTGGTATGTCCATTGCATCAATAACTTAATTTAGAAGTCCACCCATTTTTATTTTGAGCCTCTAGCCATTTAAATTTTGTACTTCAAGCTTTATAGAAAAGACGACACTTATCTGTTCTTGGCTTTGATAATCAAGATTTGGGGTTTTTTATTCATGACTGCTCCTTGCTGTGGCCCTCATTAAATTGATCGGCTTCAGCCCCACCTTTTTCAGTTGCTGCTGGTTAGGTAGTTTGGGTTTTTTTGCATATAAGGATGTTATTGAGCACTGTATATGGTCAGGAAAGATCTTCAAGTAAATGGTTTGGTCGCTGATATCTAAAAAAAAACTGGGGAGCATTCTGCCAGTGCCTGGCTCCTGCAGTGTGAGCTGTTACACTTTTCTGCTGTTACTTATTAATTAGTAACACAGAACTGGGCAAAATCAGTCACATCGAGAAACAAACCAAGCAAAGCAAGGATACAGCTCATGCTTTAGCCTTAAAAAAAGGCTGCTAATGAAAAGCTGCTCACTAAGCAGAGCTGTACCCCCGAGGTCTGTGCTCTCAGCACCAGAGCCTTGGAAACTGGCAGATGCATGACAGAGACATGAGCAGAGCTGGTGAGCTGATGGTTTGACAGGTCAGCATCCTAAACAGGAGTCAGAGTGCTTGCTCAGTCAGAAAATCTCTCTGGAGTTGGGTCACTGAGAAATAAAAAGGTTTAAATGTCCAAGGAACCCCACATAACACCAGAGACATGATCACACAGCACCAGCTACCCTGCCAGGCCTCATTGCCCCAAGGTAAAAACATATTATTTACCCTTAGACGACAAACCCTACAGATTTTAACAGATTACTCTCTCTCCAGCAGCAGGAACTTGTTTTGTGCACCATCTGTCGCCTCATGCCTGTGTGTCAGCCTGCTCACGCCGCCACGAGCACATTACCAATTATTCACCTTCTGTGTCACCACCACAGCAGTGACCCTGCACTGACCCAAAGCCCTCCACAATAGGGGCTGAATAAACACCAGTTATAATGACAGCCTCCCCCTTCTCCTCCCCCAGCCAAGTTTGCAAACTGTGAAGAATTCAGGCTTTTTTACGGGTCAATGTACCGCAGCATAGAACGCCCTTTAAATTATACAGCTTCTTAGCTGGCCTTGACCAAACTCAGCCTGGGATGCAGAAGGCCCTGAGAAACTCAGCAAGAGCTCAGGGTGGTTGAACCACATGTGTGATGTGGTTGTTGTGCTCTGGAGGAGCAGCAGCAGCAGCTCAGAGCTGGCCCTGCTGTGGTCACATCACACCCAGCTGAGAGCACAATGTCCCTCCAGGCAGGTGGTGCTCCATGGTCACACACAGCATGAGAGAAGCCACCAAACACATCTGACAGTCGTTCCTGAAGTCCAGTTATCTGCTCATTGTCCAGTCCATTTTTGGCTAAAGAGACCTTGCAGAACACAAAATACATTTGTGTGTGTTTCCTGGGCATGGTTCCTTATTGTGAGGAGAGTTATGGGGAAAAAAAACACAAGAAAGGATGTGTGTTTATAAACTACTGAGATTAGGTAATGTCTACCAGCAAGTATCATAACTCATAAAATTTCATTAAAAAGCTCAAAAGTTGGCAATAAGACAGTTTTCTATGGAGACAGAGGAGCTGAACCTGCACCTTGACACTTTTTTCACCCTCCGATAATGAAACGATTCCTCCTTCAGGTCCAGACACTTGTGTGACCTCCACAGCTTGTGAAATTACTGACTTTTAAAGAGTAAAAAAAGACAAGGAGAAAGAGGGAAGAAGGGGGAGAAATAAAGGGGCTGACCTTTTCTCATCCCATCCATCCCATACCAGAAATACCTCTGAAGAAAAACCACTCCCTGGGAGGATTCCAGCTCAGAGCTCTCATGGATGCGTGTCACCCACGGCCCAGCCATGGCTTTGGGTGTGGAGGGACTTTCTGTCAGCACAGAATGAATCTGCTAAGGGACCTCCTGGAGACCACAACAAGCAGGACTTGCTCCAGGCTTTTGAGCTGCCCTCTCTCCTGTGGTGAAATTTCAACCCCAGAGAGGGGCTTGTCCCAGCTCTGGTGCTGAGGGGGTTGTTTAATTGTAGGAAGATGTTTAACTTTCCTCTCCAAGCCATCATCCTCCCAAGTGCCTTGTAAAGAGACTGCTTCGCATCTTCGTTTTTATGGCCAGACGTAAGTACAGATAATTTAGAGTCTTCCAGTTATTATTTCTCATTAGTCTTTAATTCAGGAGAAGAAGCTCATACAGCTGTTAAATGCTTTACTCACTGCCTTGCTGAGCCTCTCATCTGATTTACTGATGGGTTGTGAAGACCTTCTCATTGATTTTTCTTTGCCCTTTCATTGTATTACTCGAATACAGGAGTAAAATGATTAACTGGAATTGGTGGGTGGCAGGATGAATGTGCTGGCAGAGGAAAGAGAAGCCAGGCTAGGAGAAGACAAAGCAGTTCTGGGGCCACCAAGGGAGTTGTTTGATGGCTCTTATAATGTTTTATCATTGAGAGTCCATCTCTGAGAGGTGGGAGGCACCATGAATCCAAAAAATCCTTATCTATTGGTAACAAAGAGGGAAAGAGAGAAGCCAGGGACTGGCCAAACCTTCACTTTACTGAAATGAATGATAAAAGCCTGGAAAAAAACGTTACAACCCTTTGAGGAAATAAAAATCAGAAGGCTGATTAAACAAAAATACACCCCCCTCCACACACACACAGCGAAACATATATATATATATATATATATATATTTAAGTCTCACAGCTTTGCATCATAGCTGTGATTGTGAGGGGAGCATAAACCATTGCAATCACCCCAAGTGACACAGTCAGAGGACCAGCAAAGGAAGATGCAAGGGAAGGACCCACTTGGGGCACAGAAGACAAACCTGGGGCAATTAAAATAGACACTTCCTCCACCCAGAATAGGCAGCTGATCCATACCAACAAATCTGGAAATCAGGGAAAAGGGGGAGAAAGAGAGTTTTAGATGGAAGTAAATAAAAGTAAGGCAGTATGCTGCAGTTGTTGAACTCTCTGACCAAAAAATAGTTTTTCCAGACTAATTAGTATTCTATTCATCACAAGCAGCACTGAAAAAAACCCCCCAACTCTGACATGCCCTCCACTTCAAGCTCTGTTTGGCTATTTATAGCCTCTCCGTTTTCAAGAGTGCACCAATTACAGCAATTCTGCCACAGCCTTGGAGTTTCAGCAGAGCTGTGAGGGGAAGCTGGCCAAAACACAGCCTCACGAATCCTGCAGCCTTTGCTCTGCCTGGCCCCTTTAGTGGGGGGCATATTTCATCCCGACGCTTTCCTGAGATAAACAATGCTCTGTCCAAACCCTGCAAGGCAAAGGAGGAGCCCTGCCCCCTTGGTTTTGGCTCAGACTCTGCTCTCCAGTTCTTGCTCTCTGTGGCTGAGCCCATCTGAAGGCTGCCAAGAGCAGCTGATGGGGAGCCAGGCCAGGGCAGCTGCTCCAGAGATCTCCTTTTACTCCCCCTTTCCCTCTTCACTTCCTTGCACAGCCCTAGAGATCGTGCGTGGGGCCAGGGCAGCTGCTGTGGCAGTGCTTGAAGCTTCATTGTTAAAACTAAAGAGAGCTCTGAGAAAGGCAGGAATTCTTTCTTTTCCATACCCCCGGGCCAGAAGTTGGAAAGCATCTTGAGACACAACTGAAAGCAGCACAGAGCTTTATGAATAAAAGCCTGGTGGACAGCTTCATTTTATGAGCATCCTCAGAGAAAAGCAGCAGATACTGATACGGGGCAGTAACACTTCCCAAGGAGAAACACAACTTACTTCTTCTTTTTCATCTGTAGAACTAACCTCTATCTTAAAGGCAATGAGCTTTGCTGTAGACTCTGATCTGGGGTATATTTACTATTTTTGTTTGCAATGTTAATCTTTTCTAGGGTGGGAAATGTGCACATAACACCCCCAAGTCTGCAGACCTGTGAAAACCAGTTGCTCAGCAGCACCGTGTCCAGCACGTCTTGGAGGATAAAATACAGCTGTGTCTTGACTATGAGGGAAACTACTGTTTCTCACCTACTTTCAGTGCCCAGAGCACCCCAAAACCTGACTGTGAGCACTGGAATTCATCTTTTTATAGTCAGTTTTTGGGGCAGCATCTCAGTCTTCACACCAGGAGGCAGCTTGCCATGGAACCTTAGTAAAGATCACCACAAAATACGCAGCAGCAGGTCTCCAGATGTAATATTTGGCAACAGGCTTTTTTAGCATTCCAGCTCACTCCAGCCCAGAAAAATCTGACTCCTTTCACCAAATAATTGTTAATTTGAGAGAGCCTCTTATGCTCACTTCATTCAGCATTTTGTGTGCTATTCACTTTGGAAAGACATTTTTCTTCTTTCTGCAGATGGAGAATCCTGTAGCCAAATCGTTCTGGATGTTATCCCAGGCCTTTTCTTCTCCCTTCCTCATTCCCCTTCCTCTCTACATCTTCCCCAGATTGAAGCAGATTTCGCGCAGATTTCGCACAGGTTTGGAGGATTTTTTATTTCATAGTGTGTTTGAAAAATAGGAGTTAGGGGATACAAAACATATGTAAAGATGTGATGACTTCAACAATAAAATTTTGAAATCCAATGCCCTCTTATTCCTTGCCTGCATTAATTTGGTTAAACAAGTTGCCAGGGTTATCTGTATTCCAGCTATGCCTACAGATACCTTCCCATCTCAATTCCCAAGAAAGAGCACAAATAAGAATATGAATTTTCATTCATTATTGAATGTACCTGTGATCATCTCAAGGTCATTTGCCAAGGTCATTTCCTGAGACATCCCTTTGGAATGTTTACATTCCAGGTGCATTTTAATATTTAAAAAGAAAAAGAAGTGAGAAACCATTTACCCATCACCTCCACATACCTGACTTAATGCCCCCCTCAATTCTTTGAATATTGTATTCAACCTTGCTAAAGAGTGGGGACAAACAATTTTTTGTCCAGTTAACTGACTCTGAAACAAACAGCTTTTGCTTTCAACTTCTTTTTTTTTTTTTTTAACAGAAAATTTCCAAACCAACCCATCTAGGAAAAAAAATGAGACAAAATGAAGGGGGAAGAACATCCCAGAAGGGCAAAGAGCTAAGAAAACACTTTTTACTAGAGCACGAGTGATTTTTAACAACATGTTTACGTTGTTACTGACATTGTCTAGCTCTGACTGGAGGACTTTAATGAAGGAACCAACTGTGATCCTCCAAGGAATGCAGACGTCCAGAATCTGCAGCAGGAATTCTTTCTTGGTCAGTTCCTGGCTTGCATGCCATGACCACAATGCTGTACTCACTTGTTAAAAATCATACAGTGCAGATATTGAAAACCATCTTATCAGCACACAGAACCCACCTCCTCCTCTCTCCCAAAATTCCTAAAAATTAAAAGGTTTATCAAATGAAATGAGTATTGCTTCTGGAGGTAGTTACTCTCACACACCTGTACAGTTTCCCCCTTTCAGAAACAGCTTTCCTCTGAAAGGGTATTCCCAGATGCCCAGAAGCCAGGACAGTCAAATCTCCAGTCTGTGTTTTCCTTATTTGTCTTGTTCCCTTATTTTCACCAAGAAGATAAATTCCTTTCCTTTCCCTCTTGTTACCAATGCCCTGTCATGAAGGGAAGGTATGAACAGCAGGGGATGGAGATTGAATTGTGGCTGGTTCCTGTCCCAGGCCCCCTGTGCTGCATCAGGAGGTAGAAAAGAGGGCAGAAGGAAAAGAAAGAAAAAACCAATGATTTTGAATTTACCAGTGACCACTACCTGAGGGAGAAGAGGGAAATGCAGACAAGCAGGTTGCTCTTTAGGAATACACCTGTTAATTTGATCATGGTGGGAACCCTGCTGAAATACCTCAAAATTTGGATAGGAAAGAGAGGACCTGAAGGTGGCTACCATTAGGGCAAAAAACCACTAGGCACTGTAAGGACAAAAAAAGTTGATACTCCCATGTTTTCCTCCCTATTTTAAGTGTTGTAGTCAGCATTCAGTAATTTAAAATAGAGTGTGAGCTACACTATAAGGGCTTGCCAGGCACTCCCTGCTGCTGGGAATTAAGTGTCAAGGGTGGCCTCATTGTGTCTCACCAGGGACAAAAGTCATAGTGAGGAGTTGTGGAGTTTGTTGCAGCCCCAAAACAGCCACCTGCTCACTCCCCCCGAGCTGGGATGGGGGAGAGAATCAGAAGGGTAACAGTGAGAAAACTCCTGGGTTGAGATAAAGACAGTCCAACAGGAAATGCTGCTCATGAAAACAAAGCAGAACACAAAATTCATTCCCCACTTGTCATGGGCAGGAGTTCAGCCACCCCCAGGCCAGCAGGGTTTCATCACAGGTAACAGTGACTTGGGAAGATAAATTAACCCCTCCAAACATCTCCCCCCTGTTCCTTCTCCCCCCGGTTCATGTGCTGAGCATGGCCCCGTGTGGTGTGGGACATCCCTGGGGTCCTGGCTGTGTCCCCTCCCCTCTCCCTGTGCACCCCCAGCCCCTGGCTGGGCTGAGGGGCAGAAAAGGCCCCGGCTCCGTGTGAGAGCTGCTCAGCCACAGCTAAAACAGCCCTGTGCTGTCAGCACTGCTTCCACACCAACCCAAAACACAGCCCCACACCAGCCACTGCGGGGAAAATTAACTTACCCCAGCCCAAACCAGCACAGTCACAGGAAATATATCGTTCCTGTAAGGAGCTCTCATTTCCCAAGGAAGCAGGACAAATCCTGGCAGCCACAGGTGAGTAAAGGCCTGCAGGGCCTGGCTCCCTGTGCGCAGCCGCGGCCTCCTGGCGCGGGACAGAGGGAATAATTCATTCATTTATAGGGTTTCACACATTTCAGTACGGGCCCAAGACTGGAGAAAGGATCTGTGTGGAAAATAACTCGCAGCTATTTTAATAAAAGTTTGGTTGAATACTTGCTGGGCTCTGTGCTGATGACAAAACAACCTTGTTCCTCCTGCATGCTGCCCACCAAGGAGCACAGCAAGGAAACACAGGATACCAAATAATTGTTTCCTTGACCTCGGGGTCTAATAGCAAAAAATAGCTTCTTTAAATCTATTATGCAGCCCTCTTCTTTGGTCCTGCCTTTTAAATTTCTTCAGGCGTATTTATCTGCAGCTACTCCATTGATTTCAATGCTGGGGAAAGGTACCAGAGGAATAGCTGCAGGAAATTGGAGAGCAGCCTTTCCCTCAGTGCAAGATCAAGGAGTACCCCAAAGGATGGATGAGAACCACCAGTGTCAAGGAGGGTGACCCACTGCTCTGCTCACATGTTCCTTGACTGCCTCCCTGAGATAAAAAAGAATCAGAGAAAATCTGGCAAACAGGTTATTTTCCCAGGCCTTGCTTGCTGATACCTGGGTACTCAGCTCAGCTGTTGGAGTTTGCTGTTTGCCCCAGGGAGTCAGGCCCTGGGTTTGCTTTTGGCAGTCAGGAAACCGTCAGAGGTTTTTTCCAACAGCACCACAGGAATTTTCTGGAAGTCAGTTGAAATACAAATGGCTTCCATTCGCCTTGCTAAATATTTTAGTAATGGAAAGGAGTATCAGAAAACAGCTCATTCTGATAATTTGTAGAAACTTTGAAGTTAATTATACAAAGCTTCCTGTACCTGATCAGTCAGTTTTGATCTTTCATTATTTAGATAATCATCCATTGATCCAAATCAGTTTTGTGCAGTTGTGGCCACAGACACTCATGCAGAGTTTCGTGATCAAGTCAGGAGAAATCCTCTCCTTCAGAAAACAAGAAAGTGCTGCTATTGAATCAGAAATTGAGGTGTTTTTGAAATGTAATTTGATTTTACATTTTGTTTTGATATTATTTTTTTCTTCTTTTAAATGTATTGCAAAGACCTCTCCTGAGATACACATTTTTAATCTTAGGAGAACAGTTATCTTTTGTTCTGGTTATCCCTCAGGAGAGCCAAAGGTGAATTTATAAGAATAGTATATAACATATAAAATCAGCTTGTAGTTACAGTACATTTGAAAGACTGGCTGTCCAATATGCACCACATATGCACATAGGACCAATTCACTTTTTAAAGTACATGATTTGTTTTGTTTCACTTAGCTAGCTCTCCTCTAAAAGAAAAATCATTTTGTACATGAAAACACTTCAATCATATTAAAATAAAGCTCAACATTCTGGCCCCACTGAATCCCGTGGCAGATTTCTATGCCAGATTATAAAAGCATCAGTATTTCATTTTCAGGTAAGGAAAAAAAAAATCCAGCTAGCCTTCAGCAAGCTAAAAGCACCTCTGGTTTAAGACAGATGTTTTTAGGGATCCAAAAGGTGGGGAACAAAAAAAAAAAGGTGAATACTAGTGCATGAGATTTATGCCATATGGCAAAGTGATGAACAAAGCCTGTTGTGTCTGAGGCTGGGGCTTGAGCTGCCATAAACTCTGCTCATTCACATCCACTGGAGATGCTCTGCAGGGGCATTCCCTGGGAAAAGGGGAGGGGAGCGTGTCCCCATGTGAATGGCCTGATGGTGACACCTCCTTCTCCAGAGGCACCACATCATTAGGAATGCAGATAGTGTCAAAATGCAGAAAGAAGCCAAGGAAGGTCAGAGGAGTAGGCAGGGGTTGATGAGGAGAGACAAAACCTCTCCTAGGTGTCTAGCCTGGCCAAACAGAGGTGTAAAACCCCACAGGTGTTTAAGGTATGGCCTGGCAGTGAGGGAAAGGCATTGCCCCTTTCACTCCAGAGGACAGAAGGATGTGGCTGATCATAACCAGGTGAGATGCAGGGAAGTGCATTGGAGTCTCCTGGGGAAATTTGTGGAAATGCCAGTCTTTGGGAGTTACTCAGAGCAGGTCTGGGCACAGCCTTGAGCAGTGCACCTTTGGCAGCCTCAGTAGCCACAGAGGGGCACAGAAGGGAGAAGGGTGGGCTGGGGCAGGGATGGGGGCAGAGGCAGAAGCAGTTTGGATTAACCCTTTGCATTTCCTAGTGAGCAACTGTCCGTGGGTTTCTGCATCTTCGTGGTTTGCTCTGAGAGCAAACACACGGGCTGGGCTTATAAAGAAAAAAACAAAACAGAAAAAAACCCCCCATATTTGGGCACACTGATGAGAAGACCTGTTATTAAACATACCAGAGGTCACAGAAAAAGGCAGTTCAAAGCTGCCCAGGCTGTCCTGTTGTAAAAGCTGCCAGGTTTCTGCGACTGTGCCTAAGGCACCACTGGCAGGCTGAGCCTCCGAAGCTCATTGTGGGCAGCTTGGCAGTGACAGGAGGTTTCTGGCAGGTAAACAAAGCTCTGGTGGTTGGCAGGCCTCTATGGAGACTGTGGAAGCAGGGGATGTAAAAAGAAGGATGATTTTGGATCAGCTGAAGTCACAGGTCTGTGTGTCCAGAGGAGCTGCAGGTCACCCTGCAGTGGGGGAGAGCTGCTCCCAGGGATGCCAGCAGGAGCAGGGTGAGACATCCACTCTCCATGGAGCCAGGGCTAGGTTATCAAGGGTTCTTACTGGACAAAAAAACACAAACAAAACCCCCAAACAATAACACCCCACCCCAAAACAAACAAACAAAACCCCAAAACAAAAACCAACCAAACAAAAACACAAAAACCAGAACAAAAACAAACAAACGAAAACCACCAAAACAAAACAAAAAAACCCCCCACATCGAAAAAAAAGAGAAATCCAACACAGCTCTTCCAAAGTAGCTGATGTACCTTGAAATCAGTTAGGAAAACACTCTTCATTTTATGTAACAAAAGCTTTTACTTTAATCTCCTCATTTCAAAGTGCCTGGGGTATAAAAAAATGAGCTCTTCTAAATTCTGATAAATGTGTCAGATTTCATGGCAGCCTCACTGGGTATTTAAGTCCAGTTAATTTCTTACAAGGTAAGAAAATTTCCAGTGACACTGGATTCCCTTTGCTCCCCTCCAGGCACACGGTGCCCAGTCTGTGCTCTCTCAGTAAGAGTTCAGAGCACGTGTAAAAAAATCTCCTGCAGGTTTGTGGGGGAGGAGGCAATCTTCAGTTGGAAAAGATAATTTTTTTTGTAAAAGGCAGCTTTTCCGCCAGCTGAACCCTGAATCAGTGGTAGTCACCATCCTCAGCTGGCTGAAGAACCCCTCCTGGATGTGGGTGTACCATTGCCTCTGCATTATTTCTCTGACTGATACCCTGGGAAAAGCTTGGGGTTTCATCACAGAGTAAAGCAGACTGCTACTAGGCTCCTGGACATCCAACCCTCCAGTTCTTTCCCATCTGCTGTCCTTTTTGATCAAATGAGATGCTCATATTATTCTAGGTGTGAGAAGAGAGGCAGACCAGCATCAGATGACTTTGATACCAGTTTATTTGTTAACAAAACCACACAAAGTCCTGCGTTGATGGAGAAATTGTCGAGTTTTCCTGCTACCCATGCTAAATATCCTCTAGCTGGCATTCCTGCCCCTCTCAGGAGGCCTGTTCTTTGTGTCAGAAAAGCTTGTTCAACCCCTTTCCACATCTTCATGTACATACACTTACACATCCCTACCTCCAAAAAATACTCAGCCAAAAAACTCTGCACAAAGCAGGTTACAATCCTCAACATTTACCTTAACGAAGCTCATCAAGATCACCAGACCCAGTTTGGCCAGTAAACACTGTATAACAGGGTTTGAATTCCAAGTCAGGAAGCCATCCAGCCTGTAACAACACTGAATACAAAAGGTCTAAGCTCTCCCCTGTTAATGAGCACATGCATCAAGAGGCAGAACAGTGCTACCTGCCACACTGACTGCTGCTAATGAACAGATTAAAAACTATTCTCTTCTCTTCTGTCCATATTAGCATTCTGAAGGAAGTTGGTCTAGTAAATGAAATCTTATGTGAAATGATCGTTAGAGGGTGTAGGTCATTAAAGTATATTGGAAATCTGCTAAAATGGGGGTAGAGTTGAAAGTACTTTTAATTAATTTAGGGTCAAATCGTCCCTGGGATGTCAAAGTGGTCTCTCACTATACCCCCCAAAACTATACCTCCAAGAGACAGGTGAGAAAAGTGTCAGGATTTACAGGATAACAAGTGGCAGGAGGTAATTAGCAGCTCCACTTGTGAAGATGAAGCAGGGAGAGCAGCACACAAACAGTCTCACCAGCAGAAGGTGAGCCAGCACTGACAGCTGGGATGTGTCTGCTCAGGTTACCACGGGCTTCTTGCTTCAAAGCCTGTCAGTAACACTCAGGGTGCCAGAAGCCTCCCAGAGCTGATTTGGGTTCACAGCACTCAACAGCCCCTCGGGTTGACCACAGCAATGCAAAATAAAAGCCTTGAAATGGTAACGAGCTGCAGACCTGGCACTGTCTGCAGCCACAGGGCTCTCAGTATGTCAAGGGATGTGGCTGAGAAAGGGCCTTTTTCTTGCAAGAGAACCAGGTGAAATGATGGAAAAGCAGGAATTAAAACTGACCTTTCATTCCCCAATGTAGCCAACACTGCCCCATCTTCTCCAGGTATAAAGTGATGGGATGAGTCAGTACAGACTCCAGAAATTAAGCTCATCCATCATGCATGTTTGAGATCTGAGGGAAAGGTGATTGAATTGCCTAGATTTTTAGAGTTTTGGTGAAAGTAGCTGATCTTACACTGCAGGGTAGATTCTGAGTTACCCTGGGAGAGGCTGGGAGCCTGCCTGTGTTGCAGCCCAGCATTATGCTGAGGAAGGAGCAAATGTCTGTCCCACGGCAGGCAGGGAGTGCTCCCATCCTGTGGTCCTTTACCCAGATAACATATCAATCATTTACAGAACAGAAGGAATTTACTTGCCTTGCACTGATTATTGGGATATGCTAATGAGTTCTCAGTCATGGCTAGATAATTGCAGGAAGCATCTGAGACCTAAAGAATCGCATCTCTAAAACCAGATGTTTAGATAATGTGGTCCTCAAGAAACCCAGCTAACAGTAATTAAACAGATAACAAATTTAACGTTTAGCAGCACCAATTACTATTTTTTTTCCTCAGCAAATTACCACTAAATTAAAAATCGCCATTTCTTTGCCCTGTGGCTATTTTTTAACTCAAAATGACAATGGGAGAAAAATACAGCATCTCATAAAGCCTTTACTTCTGTCTGTTTTCACTGTGAATCCAGAGCAGGGAAAGGAGGGAAGGCAAATAAATATCACTGAATTAGAAGTAAAGTGATGAGTACTGGGACACAGAGAGGACTATGTGGAGAAGATCAAATAAGAAATTTCAGGAGTGTATTAAAGAACTACAGTAAATTGGGTGGTGGTGACTCAAGAAGAAGATCTAAATGCTCCTTATAGGAATTACCAGTGCCTGACAACAAATGCATCCTCAACAGTCAAAGGTGATTGCACAAAGACAGAAGTCAGGGACCCCTCTGAGGCTGGAGAAGCTGCAATACACATCAGGGCACCTGCCTGGCAACAGGGTTTCAAATCCCTGCCCCAAAATACACCCCCTTTCCCTGGTAAAGCTGGAGGGTGGCCATGGGAGAGCAGGAATATAAAAATTCAGATTTCAATTCAGAATATATCAACATTACAAGGACAAAGAACAGCATTAATGCTGCTCTCTATTGACAGACGAAAGCAAAACTCAGGGAACATGACTTGCAATGTTTTTCCCATTTCTGTAACTGTCTAATACTCTTGGGACCCCTCTGGGATGTTATTATATCATTGGGGGCTATTACTGGAGAAGGTAACAAACCTAGGGAATTTCAGGAATGAGGGAAAGGCTGTGCTGAACAATGGATTCGAGTTTTTTGCTGCCAAGTATCCCACAAAGGACAAGAAAGAAGCAAACACAGGCCCCTGAGTTAAGGTTTGAATACAGCAGGGGCTGTTAATTAATGCCTGCAGCATGTCATGATCCACATTTGCCGAAATGGGAATATCAAGAGGGAATATCATGCACAGCCTGAGTACAGGCAGCATTTATACCAGCTGTGGAGAGCTCACTCAAGGATTTAATGTGCATGAACAGAGGCTCTCTTCTCTCCAGTTTATCTGTTCCACCAGCCCAGGATGTCACCCTGCTTGTTATCAGATTGAATGGGGTGGGGTTTGGGATGTGATTCTCCCACTGCACCCCGAGGTCCTGTATTTTCTTCTGGTTTTATACTGAGTTTGGCTTCATATTCAGCCTTCCCCATTTTATTATTGTCAGGGTCACCCTGTGTGTTTCCATCCATTCTTCAGGAGATGTTATTTCTCTAATCTGTGCAGTGTCTGGGGGGTCAGGACGCCGCATGTTCATCACCTCAAACTTTCCTTCCACTTTTCATTTTTTTCTCCTTTTCTTTCTGTTTCTTCAGCTGCCCAGTTTTCAAAGACAGTGATAACTCAGCTGCTCTCCTGCTTCTCTTTCTTCCTTTAGGTCCTGTTCCCTTTTATTACCATACTTCAAGAACTGACAAGCAGCTGTTGGGTGGCTGCCTAACATTTTACAAATAATTCCATTCCCCTCCTGTATGTAATCCCTGGCCACCTTTAGTTATTCTTCCACAGCTTTCCAGTCATGCCAGCCACCACAAGTGCACTCTTCTGAGGGTTCAGGACTTGGATTCCTTCCACTCTTTTGTAAGGAATCAGGGATATCACTTGCCATCCTGCCCACTCTGCCAATTTGTTATGCATTAGTGGTTTCAGGTTGCTCAAAGTTTCACCATCAAAGGTATTAGCAGAAGTAGGTTAAACATGAATTTGTAAAAGTGGGACTTCACAAAATTTGATGGCAAAGGTCACTCTATTACTTACTGCACTGATGAAACACACAAAGGAAAATTGAGTTTAAATTGATTTAGAATGATTTACACACAGACTGAAGATGCAAAAGGTTAAGGGCAACCCTTCCAGTGATCAGAGAACCCTCTTGCTTTCTAAACCCCTGATAAAGCTCAGGTGAGCTAGGACCAACCTTAGTCTCAGACTTCATCAACAGTTTTTGTCTGAAAAACTTTATTTAGCAGCACTTAATCATCGATTAAACATTTATGGAGTGAATCAATAGGATTTACTACAGTCACAATAGTGATTTAATTATAGATCTGAGATCCCAGTGTTTATACTATCCTTGCTATAGGGATTTAAATCAATTATACGTGTGTTACATGCACACACACGAAAGCAAAAAATAAAGAGAAATATATGTGTGAGGGATTAAATATATAAAGGTATTCCTGTTAAAAATTCCCCTTGAGTTCAGTGAAATGCTTCAAATGTCTTGGTATTTCTCAATGGGCAAGGGTGGAACCTTGGGGAGTGAGGAATTTCATCCCAGGCCCTGTCAGCTTTTGATGACCATCCTCTGAGTATGGAAAACCTGAGGGCTGGAGAACTCCAAGAGGCGTCCTGACCTCTTGCTCCTCATGCTAATCTGGCCCACATTCTTTAGTCCTTTTATCATCTTTCTCTCAAACAGGGAGTTTCCAGCTTTCCAGGCCTTTATCTCCTCTCTATCTTCTGGTTACGCCAACATTCTTGAAGGGTCATAAATTTAAGATCCCAGATATCCAATCTTCAACCGCCCTTGGCTTTGTTTATTGGAGCTTGTCAGGGTTAGTTTCAGCAAACCTAAGGTTTGGGTGATTTCATGATCAAAGTAACAATAAGGACCTGTGAAGAAACTCCCAAGTGCTCACACAGGCACTGGCAAGAGGATGTAAATTGTGATGATTTCTGGCTGGTCCATCTTCCCTCCCCAGGGCTTATAAAAGATTTCCCCAAGCTGACCTCACAGTTCTGAGGTGGGGTAAGAGCCTTCAAGAAAAATGATGAAAACCCCAGTCATTTACTAATAAATCAAGACCAAAATCAATTTACAATCATCGAGGTCATGAGCTAATGCTTTGGATTGAGTCTCCTAATTTTAGAATGGGAACCACTTTGCAGATCTTCTCTCAGCCCTTCCTTGGCCTTTTGCAAGCCCCCACAGGTAGTGTAGCAGCTGATTAAAAATGTCACTTAGGGATGCAAAAAGGATAAAAGGGCTTTCCAAGAGCCAGCTGCTCTCTTCCTCCCCAGAACTCTCCTTCTCTGCTGCAGCTCCTGTGCTCAGGACAGCACCCAGCACTGTCCCGTGTCCTCAAAATCAGCACTTTAGGGAAAGGCCCATTAATTGCTGAAGCACAGCCTGAAATTCTTGACTGCCCAGCACCCTGGGGAGAGATGTGCATTCCCAGTGTGCCACAGCAGCACCGTCCAGGAATTGGGATTTCCCATGGGGGCTGAAGCTTTAGACAACTTCGTGCAGGCACACCAAGGTCATATTTGATAGACAAACTCGAGAGAGCTTTCTCAAAAGGAGGGGAGCCTTTTACTTTATTCTGATTTGTCCTGTGTTTCTGCATCTCTATTGTAGTGACAATTGGCCATTTTGAGATTAATTTTGTTTAGTCTGGGGCAATTTCCTCTTATGGCTGGGAAGAGTCATTCACTTCTCAGGGGAAAACTCACCATCTTCAGTTCAAATGTTTGTGAGAGACTTTGGGAGGAAGGGAGAAGGGGTAGGTGAGGATGGCCTGGACACACCATTTTTAGCAAGAAGAGAAAACCTCCACTGTCCTGCTTTGCTTTGGAAGAGTTGCCCAGCTGGGGTGCCTGGAGGGAGTGATGGCAGCTCTGAGCCCAGGTACGGGTGCAGCACTACTATGATGGACCAGGAAAATGCAAATAACTCCCCTGCTACGTTTTCTACAGCTATTAAATACACCACAATAAAGGTAATTTTATTTTGAACATTCGGAAACTAAACTTGGACTTGTCTTTCCATTTAAAACTGCCTTTTGTTTTTCCTTTTTCCATTTTTGTCCAGTTAACACCGTGGATATTTTTCTGCACCTTTCCAATGCACCATGCCCTTGTTTCAAAAGGTTTTTCCCACTCACCTTCAACAATTCTGGGTTTCCAAGTAGGCACCTCTTGGGGTTATCCACAACCCTGTGTCTCAGGCAGTGAGGAGCACCCCTCACCTCAGAGAGGGGAAGAGCAGTCCAGTATTTGGGGGTTCCTGGGGGTCTCTGGGAAGGGGGAAACAGAGAAGTTGTTCCCTCTCCCTGGAGCACTGGGACCAAAACAGGGAATCCATTCACCTGCCAGGGTGCTTTGCAGGGCTGGTTACCCCTCGTTTGGCCACCATCAGAGCACTCCAGCAGGGCAAAGGTGAAGTCAAACATTTCCTACTGATCCAATAAATCAGCAGCTGCCCTATTTCCCAGCTATTGCATCATTATTACTTCATGCCTTCCTCTGCTCTGCAGGAAGCCTTTTGACAGGCAATGAAACAGTCCCTGTGGAGTGTGGTGGGGAAAGTCAGCCCCACCCAGACTCTCAGAATATTCCCCAAAGGCAGGGCCTGGGGGCAAGTCACCTCCCTCCTCCAGAATTATTCCAAAATCACCATGTCCCTGGTCCAAAGAGAAAGACAGGAACAACCCACTCCTTCACCTCCTTTATCTGTACTAAGTGAGGCTCACACTATCCGTCTTTACAAGGTCCCAAGCAATTTCTTAAATATCTGCACCGTCCTTCCAGCCCTTTGCCCCTGCACTATGCCTGGCAGCCTGGTGGCTCAGGGAACTGATCCAGGTGAAAAAGCAACCCCATTTTTGGCTAGCTGTGGTTTCCAGCAGGATCAGCTCCTTGAAACAGCTCACCACAGGCTTCCTTGGAAGCCAAAGGGAGAACTCTGCCCTGCACTGAATCCACCCCCTCAGCTGCTTTGAACCATGTGTATTTAACCAGCAGCAAGTGGAAATTTCACCACACACCTGGAAACCTCATCCCTCCCTGCCCCTGTCACCCTGACCCGTCCAAGGCACCTCTGTTGCAGCCAGTGCTGCTTAACTCTCTGCTGCAAGAACCTGAATTGTGTCAAGGGGGTAAAAAAGCCTCAAGAATACTGAAGAATTATTCAGATCCAGGGAATAACACAGGTGACCTCTAAAAGCGTGCTTTAGATTATTTGGACATGTTTGCTCTTACTGCCAAGGGCACCTGGGTGTTTTTTTGTCGTAGTGATTTAGCAAACCGTCGTTTAAATATTAAACACAAAGCTCAACCTTTACTAGCATTAATAAAGTTGGTTTTTGCACTCAAACAGCTTGGTTGGTCAACAGCACAGCCCAAAAACCCCAGGTGGAGGAGCCCAGGCTGAAGAAGGCACCTGAATTTGTTGATGCTGCATCATCAGCCAGGACCCAGCTGTGAAATGCTGGATGCTGGTACCAGTGAAGGGGGGTGTTAAATCCCTCCGTGGTTTCCCTGCAGCTGAGGAATTGCTGACAGCAGATTTAACTGCCTTTGTCCTGGCAGGAAGCTAATGAGCATTATGAATAATGCCATGCCTTTCCAGCCCTCCTGAAGCCATTTGTGGGACCTGACTCATAATTCAGCTCGAATCAAAAGGCTGCCAGCCTTGTGTGTTACCCTTCTGTTCATACTTTACGCTTATTAGTCAGGCTAGACTTTGGAATTAAAGGGAGGGAAATGGGATAGGGAGGTGGTAGTAGCTTTTATTATTTCAATAAAATTCCTCTTGGTCATGTGGCCTGTAATGATCTTCTGCTGTGTTTGCAACTAAATTTATTTGTCAAAGGAAAACAGGGGTGAAAAAAAAGTCCACCAAGGGGTAACCAGCCTGCTCCATGGAGAGGGCTGGGCTTTGGGCAGTCACAGTCTGGGCTGGGACAGGAATGTGAGGACTCTAGCTCCTTTCATCCTCAGCAGCACACCTGGGGCATGAACAGGGCATGCAGAGCTGAAAGGCAGAACGTGGCCTTTCTGTAGCAGGTAAACTCCCTGTTTAGAAGCTGAGTTACATCCAAAAATCCTCCCTGGAGTCACAGCCACCTCCTAAGTCTTTTCCTCTTTACATTTTTTGCCCCCGGCTGGCCGGTCTCTGCACCACCACAGCAGCATTCGAACCTGTCACAAGGGGCCAAGCAAGAGCAGTGTGTTTCACTCAGTTCCTGATTCTCAGCTCTCCCAGCTGACTCAGGGAAAGACCCGGCTGCCCCAGCGACCTCCTTTTTTTCAGGAAACACTCCCTTTTTTTAGGACAGGTGAGTGCCAAGTGTCTTGCATCTCAGATCCCCTGGGGTATGTAGATAAATACAGATATAGATAGATACCATAGAATCATAGAATAGTTTGGGTTGGAAGGGACCACAAAGATCATCCAGTTCCAATTCCCTGCCATAGGCAGGGACACCTTTCACCAGACCAGGTTGCTCAGAGCCACATCCAGCCTGGCCTTGAACACTTCCAGGCATGGATGGAGCCCTGAGCATCATCTATAGATGGATGGAGCTGGATAGAGCTCTGTATACATCTCTATATAAACACTGATGTATGCATCTCTCTGCCTGTGTGCACCCACGTGAATGGATTATGGTGTCATTGTTATCACGTATCTGTAATTAAGTCGCTGTTATAATTGTAGCTAATCCTATTGAGTCACTTTTTAAATGTTAAATTAGTTGATGATTAGGAGTTGCTAACCTCTTCTGCACCCTCATCTTTTTGTATCCATATCCTTTACCCCCTTACCCTTCTGCATCTCTGGTGTCTGTGTAAATCATCCTAAATTGACTCTAATCTGATTTTCTTACGTGTGCTTCATCCACGTCCTAAGTAACAGAGTCACCTTTGCCACTGAACTCTAATAAAAGTTGCACTCTCATAAATTCATGTTCAAACCTGCTTCTTGCCAACCCCTTTGACAGTGGTTCCTTGAGTGGCTGAACTGCTCATTCTCACAGGGCTGTGAAGAGGGAGCAGCTTCAGCACTTTCCCCTAAAATATTCAAATCTTTTCAGACCCTTCCCCAGCTGCTGTTTGTTTGTTTGTATGAGAAATGGGAGAAACAAACAGATGAAGTGGGACCATTGGGGAGCTCCCAGAGCTCTGATATCTGCTTTTGGTGAGACTTGGAATGCATTCATGTTGGGAGTGCTGGGATGGAGGGTAGAGGCTCAGGAGAGGCAGGTGAGGGGTAAGGGAGAGGTTGGACTGAACAGCCCTTGCAGTCAGTGATGATGTGGTTCAGAGCCTTGGAGTGAGGACTGGGGGGGGTTGGAAAAGACAGGAAATTTGTAGTGGGTGTGCATTACTGATGGCCCAGCATCAATGAGTTATTCTGTAGACACTTAGGAGAAATTTCTGGACCCTCATCCCTGTGGAAGATTTCACCTTCCCAGACACCAGCTCGGAATATCATTCTGCTAGGATGAACAGATCTCAGAAATTCCTGACTTTTGTAGGAGGTAACTTCTTACCACAGACACTCGGTGAGACAACTTGCAAAGATGCCCTCCTAGACTTCCTCTTTGTGGACAGCAGAGGACTTTTGTGGGATGTGGTGGTTTGTGGCTGCCTTGGCCACAGTGAACATGAAACAGCAGAGTATAAAATTTTCAGTGTAATGAGAAAAAAGGACAGCAGAGTTGCTACCCTGGACCACAGGACAGCAAATTTTGGGATATGCAGGGAGCTGTTTTAATGGAGCACACTCAGAATCTGCTTCTGAAGGTTTAGGGAGCCCACAAGCGTAGGTGAGACTTTAGGAACCACCTTTTAGAACCACAGGAGCAGACGATTCCACTGTGGTTTGAGTCAAGCACGTGGAGGAGAAGGCCAGCTTGGCTGAACAGGGAACCCCTCATGGAGCTCAGGAGGAAAAAGAAATTATGCAATCTCTGGAAGCAAGGTCAGGCTTCACAGGAAGAGCACAGAGCTGTGGCTCACATATGTAGGGAGAAGACACAAAAAGCCAAAGCTCCATTAGAGTTGCAAGAGAAACATCACCAAGGGAAAAAACCAGAGACCCATGTTTAGGAAAGGAAATGTATTTTATTGAAAAGAAAAAAACTTACATTTCACTTATACACCATGAAAATACTGAGTTGTGTGTTATTTTCATAAGAAGAGGTCAAGACTTGCACAAGAAAACCACATTCTTTATTACAGCGTTACTCCACGAGATGAGGCTCTGGTGGCATCTGCACTGGGCGTTTTCACTAAACAGTAGAGCAGGGCTAAATGTGCTTTGGGCAAAAACCCTAAATATTGGCCTCTTCCAGGTGCTCATTTGATCAATACTGAATTATTTCTGAATTAGAGACAGATCTCATAGTTTGTCTCCTAGGTGAGTAGGACCTATATGAATTTATAGATATTCCTCCCCTTAATTTTTAACAATCTTGATTCTTTTTCACATTCAGCCAGATAAAAGCGTGTTAAAGCAGTGTATGGGCTGCCAATCCCCCATCTCCCAAATAGAAAACAACACTGAAAGGGGATGCATTGCACTAACAAACACTGACAGAGAATGGCAGGATCATTGGATGGTGCCGAATTCTCCAGGGTTTCCTTCCATCACTGCAGCTCCAGCAACAAGCCCAAATTTCCTCCCTACCAAGGCATGTATTCACATCTAGCACATATCAGGCACGTGAATACACGTGCTGTACCAAATGCAGGCCAGGAGTGCCTGCAGGTGGCATCCCAACGCCATCTGTCACAGCTGTGCCCCAAGGACTGTGCTCCAAGCCAGCTCTACCACACCTCTGAACACCCCTTGTGAACTAGAGACCTCTGGTGTGGAAAGTCTTATCAATCTATCGATGCAAAAGAATATTAATGCCACATAAATTCCCAGGTAACTGCCCTTATTTATTGGTTGATTTGTTGATGTCATTTTTTCCTTGCTTAAAGGGGGTGGGAAGGAAAAGAGCCAGACCTGGACAGCTCTGACACCATGCAAGTGCTGTGAAAACAAACGACATTTTCTCCACCTGGATCTCCCTATTATATTCCCTATTTAGCGCACTGATTTAGTCAAGGCTATTTTCTGCTCTGCTAGGCACAAGCATCACACAGATCATTAAGAACAGCCACACCAAATTTTTTAGTACTACAATACTTTTGCGACAGAGGGGATAGGATGGTCTGAGAGCACCAAACTGATTACTGAATCCCCAGATCTTCTTTCAGGTACTTTGCTCACAAAGATTTCTTTTCTTTGCCATTAACTGTGCAGCTCTGCAATCAGGTCCTGCTCGCCCAGCACTTGGCTGCCAGGGAGAGAGGCAACTCCCCTCTCCCTCATTTTGAGCAGCTGCATTGTCCCAGACCCTCTCTAGCAGCAGCACGGGCACTTATCTGCTCCCAGGATGAGGAGGTTAAGGGAACTAAAGACTAAACCTTCAGGGGTTTTGACTGGATTAATTCCCCATTGATTTTAGCTCCTTCACGTCCCTTGTTAGGGGGACAGGCAAATCAAGGACAGCAGAGATGATGGGAGAGGAAGATTAGGGCACAGTTTTATGGTGTAGCTGAGATGGACAAGCTAGATCTACCACAGCAGCTGATAATTCTCTACCTTTCTTTTCCAAAGTACAAAAGCCAAGCCTGAATCATCTGAATAATGCAATTCCAGAGTCCCATGGTTCTCCATGGCCTGCAGAAGAAATCTAAGGGAATTACCCATGGCCAGGAAAGCAGGGGGCTGTACACCAGGAGCTTTTGGGTGCACAAAGAGTTGTGCTGACCCACAGCCTTGGTCCAGCACTGCCCAACAAACCCCACAGCTCCCCACCAACCTCAGCTCCCACTTGCTCAGAGTAACCCCCCCACATTTCCCCCACGGGAGGATGCAGGCAAAACAGTCACTGCCACCACCATGGGGATGCTGCACCCACAGGTTCCCAGGGGAAGAAAAGCTAGGCACAACAAATCCCCAGCACTGCTGTTCCCTGCCACAGCCTCCCTCCTCAGCAATACTCTATTCATCTCGGTGACATTTCTCCTGCTAACTTAGCAAAGCTTTTTTAACACATCCAGAAATCGGGAACTCTTGGGAGAAAAGCTCATGATAAAGTCTCTACTTTCTGCAGTGGTGATTTATTCACAAGAGTGGTGAGGATGCTGCCACGTTAATCTAAAGGGAGATAACAACCGATGCTCAGTTTTGCCAAATCATCAGCTGCTCCAGTAGGTAATGACATTTATCATAGGACAATGCTCCAAAAACTCCTTTATGATGCAGACCCTTGTGCTTTTTACAGATACCCTGAAGTTCAATCAAAAAATTAATCTGGACACCATCTGGACAGTTGTGCTTTAGCCCTGGTCTCCCAGCCATAAGATACAAAGACTCGGTATGTTTAGCAAGATGAAAAGATCCTGCTCTGGTTTTGAACCCTGTGAACAGCTTTGCATTTTGACTGAATGGGATTTTATCAGTAACTCTGCTCTCCTGAAAGGTATTTATGAATTTGAACTCAGAACAAACAACTAAAATTCTTCACGCTATTACAGCTGACAAATTACAAGGAAAAAAAATCTTTACTTTCTCCATTTGTCTTTTCACCTGTCTGTGCACTGGTTTAGCACAAGCTATGAATTAGCTTGGTCAGGTGCATACAATGGGAACAAGCCATTTTTGTTCCATCTCTTGGCTTGTCCATATATATGCTGCTATTAAACACTTTATGACCTCCCTGATTATTTAATTAAATAAACCCATCCCCAATTTTTAACCTAACCTAGATGTATTCAAAACTTCTATCCACTGCAAAATTTTCAGCCACAAAGCTTACCTGATTTTAAAATGGATAAGGTAGCAATATTTAGGGTTTTCTTTTTAAACAATGGTTATCTACCATCCTATTGCCTCTCTCTACAATCAAGCGTGCAAGCCTTACTGCAGGAAGGATACAACTTGTAATGGCAAACCAGAAAAATACACAAACACTGGAAAGCCTACAGTTTCATCAGAAATTAAATCATTTGCTGTTACACAGAACTTCATTGTTTTTGTGGCATAGAAGTCGTTGAATTACTACACACTTCTCAAGGACAATCATTTAAGATGTGTAAACAGGTAACAGGTCCACCTAGTCAGTACAAAGCACCACACAAACTTTAAGTACATAGAAATTTTGCTCATAAATATTTCTTTGTTTAACAATTCAGCACTAAAAAAATATTACTTAAAAAGGCATCTTTTATTAAGTTATTCAGTTTGTCCAGGGCTGGTGGGGTTGTACTATCCCTACAATATTACAGCCACCTGACTCTCTTTCCAAACCATTTCACTTCTCTGGAAGAAAAGGCTATGTGTGGCTGGGACCCAAAGCTTCAGCACAATCTATAAAAATATAATTCTTTAAGACCTTCTGCTCACATCCTGAAGGCCTACTCAGCCAGCCCCCCAAATTCTGCTTCCCACCCCTACCACATTGCAAATAAAGCTTCAACATACACACACACACACAGAGTACATAAATTACACTCTTCTACACACAGATTTTTTTTCTAAACAGCAATGCAACCACGAGGGCAATAGGTAAGTGTGATTTCAGTGGTAACATATGGCACAGCCTTCTCATATTGCTGGTTTTCTCTCTCGGAATAATGTGCTGCCTTATTCACTGCTCTGCACGTTGGGGGATTTATTACCATTATTTGCACTGTGGGGGCACTGAGTCAGGAATGCCTGGACATTTAGGAGCATCCCATCTGCCTCGAGGTCCTCTGCTGCCAGAGCAGTAAAAGCACCAAACTGGTGCCACTTGGGGCTGTCACCTGGCACTGGTTTCCTAGTGAAGCAGATGGGAGTTCTCCTTGGCTGTTGAATGCCACACCACATTCCTCCCTTCTGGGAAAGGGTGAGAACTAGCTGGGTCTGTCCTGAAGCAGTGCCCTGACAGCAGCAGCCCTTTGCTCAGGGCACACTCCCCCAGTGGCTGATTGAACCTCAGGGGTTTTCCTGAAATCTGCTCCTGCATGTGTGTATGAACTCACTGGTTTACTCATTTGCAATTACAATTTACATTTAATCATTGACTATAATGCACTTTCAAGAGTTTTCATTGATTTGAAAGAGCGGTTTTTGGGCTGTGATTGAACATCTCGAAGCTTGGTTTCTGTGGCTGACAAATGTCTCTAATGGAGGTGTTTTAGAAAGCTACAGAACTGCTCAGCAGGCTCTCACCTACCAGGAACATGAAGAACGTGCTTTCAGTAAGAACAGCTCTCTGGATATCTAATCCTGGGATTCTAAACAGGAGTGGAATGACTACAGTCAGTAAGCCAGCAAGGGGATGTAAAAGAGATGTGTTTCCCTTTATGAAGACATATTGTAGTACCAGACTGATCAAAATTTGTAACATGGCTCAGCTTTTAAAAGCGTTCTTTAACTGGGCAAAGACCTTTACTTGGGAGAGGAGCTTTTCTTTAGTATAAATATAACCCAAACCTCTCCAGTGGACACAAGTGTAATGACACAGCACTTTCTGCTTCCTTCACCTGGATCCCTGCTCTCCTCCTGCAAGCCACCACGCTGGCAGGGACACTGCTGAGTGCTGGCAGAAGCTCTTGTTCCCACACCAGGAACATTTGTTTCCCACTCTACAGCCCTGTGTGCTCTACCCTAAACAGGGAAGGTAAAAATTCAGTGAGTGGAGTGCAGTTAAAGGCTGCAGAAGAAAGAGATCTCAAAATGAGTTATGGTTCTTATTCCAAGCCCCTCTTCTCATCTTGTTTGCAGGAAAAAAGAGCACAACACAATGAGGTCCTACACGTACAAGTAAGAGGAATGCAAGGGAGTGGTGCAGAATGGCAGCAATTTTCTTCCCATGAAATGTCTTAAAAAAAAATCAGGACAACAAGGATGTTACTTCCACAACCATACCTTACAGTAAGATGACTACAGGGCACAAATGTGCTCTTTTCCATTAACTACCCTTTCTCTATCCTAGGACATAACTAAGGAAACATTTAATTACATCCACTTTATTCAGCAAGACTATCAAACCATTCTTGTGCTGTTTAATTCTGAAATGATTAACATATTTAAAAATAGGATCTAACAATTTGTGTGCACAGTATAATAAATGTAGATGCTTTTATTACAATCTTCCTTGCCACATATTTTAAAATAAAATTAATCAATACAATCACCATAACAGTCTCAGACAAAAAAATGAACACCATCCAATCAAGACACAGTTAAGATACTCAAAAGGCAGTATGAGTAGCTGGAAACCTTGGTCCTCCAATTCTTTTGTATAACACATGGATTATAGATTTCTCCCCCCTTGAGATAAAAATCAGCACACAAACATTAACAATTCATACTGCAGGTTTCTGAAGTGTTTCTATTGAGTGTGAATAGCACTGATTTTAGCACAATCTCTTTATGCACGTCTCAATTCTCAGCACTAGAGACTAATCAAGGCCCAGAGTAGATGGTTTGTAAACAACTTTTGGTCTCTCCTGCACAGGTGGCTCCAAAAACGAGTGGGTGGACTTGAGCAGTGGCCACAGGCACTGCAAATCACTCCAGTAAAAGGGGATCTGACACAAACTTACTCCAGAATGGAGAAAGAATGTCAGGGAAGTCGAGTGGACACAAACACAAAGCATCCACCTCCCCCATGCCTCCATGTGCTGCAGCAGGAGAAGCCTGGTGTGCCCCTGGCCTCACACACGTGGCAGTGAAGCCACCAGTCCCCAGCTGGGGAGTGCTGGACTGCTGGGTGACACCTTTCATGCTCTCAGGATGGCCAGGAAGATCATCCCTTATTATAGACTCCACTCTCTGGGCTAAAGTGCTTGTTCTCCTGTCATCAGTTAGGACCTAAGCTAGTTTAGATTAACCTTTTATCTTTAATGAAAGGTGTGCAAGTGAATCAGACAACGCTGGTCAGTCTCCCCCAAGCCCCTAAATAAATAGTGGGCACTGTCTGACACTGAGTCACTTTCCAGCTGCATCAGACAGACAGCAGGAACTCCGAAAAAGATACAGCTATTATAAGCACGAGGAGAGGGAATGACATATCAGACAGGACTGTGCTGAGTCTTTGAATTTTGTTCTGCACATGAGCTTTGTGTAACTAAACAAATAAAAATGTGTACCTTGACATTCAAAAATACCTGTTAGCCTGCTGTGGCTACAAAACATTAGCTACAAAATATATTTACAGACAGTTTCTGATGTTTGTTCCTGGCAAGAGATGTTAAGCCCAATTCTTCACTGAAGATATAAACCTGACCTAATTTAGATCAGGTCAGTGGGAGTTTAAAACAGGTATCACATGAGCAAACCTCAGGGACTCAAGCAGATGAAGCCAGCAGCCCACTGGTACAGGATCCAGCTACTGTGAAATAGGGACTTTTGCAAATTCAGCACATTAGTATGAATATCCTTTTTAGAAGGTGTGAATTACTAAATGGATCCGTTCTCTGAGGAAGTGGGAAAAGATTACACCTGACAGGTATAAACTGCTTCAACAAACATAGGACTTTGTCTTTTATGTCAAGATCATGGCTCATCGTGGTTTACAATTAAAACCTTGTTTGCAAGGTAGCTCCAAGCTTCCCAAACTCCAAGCTTCTTTATTTCAGAGAAAACAGCCCTTGCCTTTCTCTCAATCCTCTTGTGAAGTCTGTGAACTCTAATGGCAAAATGAAATTGTGCTGTCTCACACTTACTAGAAGGGCACTGACCATTGTCTGTACAGGCAGGAAGGTCAGGAAGGGACCTCTGGAGATCCTCTGGTCCAACTCTGAGCAAGCAGGGCCAAGCACAGCAGGCTGCCCTGGGCCATGCTCAGTCAGCATCCGAGTATCTCCAAGAAAGGAGACTCCACAACCTCTCTGGGCAACCTGTGCCAGGGTTTGATCACCTTCACAGTGAATTGTATTTTCCTAATGTTTAAATGGATTTTCCTGTATTTCAGTTTGTGCTACTGTCTATTTAGCACTTCTTTGGGCACCACGGAGAAGAGCCTGGTTCCCTCTTCACTGCTTCCCATCAGACACTTGTACACACTGTCAAGGTAATTCACATCTTTTTACAGCTCATATCTCCGTTACTGACAGCTCATTTCAGCAACTGCTCACAACACCAAAATTCTTATTGCCAGAAAGTTATTTCATGACAGTGGTTACTAAAAACTGTGGCAGTAGAGTCACATTTTTTAGATAAATTCCTGCTGATTTTTTTTCACTGAAATTCTCAAGTAACATGATTTTTTTTTTCACTTTCGATGCCAAACGCAGGAGGGGAAATCAATCAGAAATGCAATTTCCATCCCCTTATGCAGTCTGAGACAAGTAAAGCTCATCAACTCGATCTGGTTTTAACATCACACTAGATTTTATCTTGGGACAAGCAGGAACATGGATCCCATACAGAAATCCTATGTCAGTGTGAGTGGCCAATACCTGTCAGCAGACCTGCTCTGCAGCTTTAGTATATGGCTGTGACCCACAGGACACTGAAATGATTAAAAGTCCCATTCTGAATCTTTATCAAGCAGAATTATGCATTAATAATAATACTAACAATGTATTTCTGTAATCTCTAATTGGTGTTGCTTGCAGAGACATTATGAATAAGGTAATTTTTCTGTTTCACTGCATTTGGTAAAAACGTGTAACTGACCAGATCTTACTAAACCAAAAATACTTTTCCCACATTGCTTCACTGCTAAGGCTGCCAGCAGTGCTCACCAATGTTAAGTGAAGTGCCCATGTAGTTTGAAACTAATCCACTCACGATGAACAAACCAAGGCAGCCAAATTCTAGAGTAAAAGCTTTCTCTTTTTCCCTCAGTTAAAAAAGAATCAAACTTGGCCTCAGAGGCCACACTCTTAACCAGTGCTACTGACTAATGATCTTGTTAATGAAGATGTTTCTGGAGCAGCTTTTGGAGGAAAATCATGTGGGACATGAGAAATAAGCAGCCAGAACCTGTGACAACTGAAACCGTGCAGCTGTTCATGGATAAGAAACAGGAGCAGAGATCAGCAACATGAATGACACCTCAAGGTCACTTCAGAGTACTGAACATGCCAAACATCTTCAAAGTACTCCTACACACAGCCAGAACTGCGTGTGTAGCTTTAACCCTGCTTAGTTTCATAGCAGCTGAGATACTGAATACCAGAGTAGGTAACCAGGTACCTCCAGGAAAAGGGAGCATGGAGCCAGCTCCATTGGCACTAGATGCCATCTCGAAATACATTTGCCAGTCAGTCAAGCATTCCATTAGCAAATTCACATCTACAGTCTTTGGCAAGGCAGGAACATTGCTCTCTTGCCCTGGGTAATCACACAGACTAAGTGAATCTGACAGACATTGGGATACCTGGGAATATGCTTCAATGCACACTAACTGTTCTGTTTTTAAAACTGAGAAAGGCCAGCACATATGTTTGAGAGTGGATATCTGCCTATGCTGGGCACTATTTCATGAAAGTCAGGTTTCTGTCACAGATCTAAGGCAAATATTACAATTTACAGGAAAGAAATGAGGACATCGATACATTGTGCGTTATTGGAGACGCGGAGCCTTTATAACACGGTGGCGTTCACTATGATCTCTGGGTTTTCTATGTCCTTTTTGCTTTGGACCATTCTCAGTTCCAGCTGGGCTGAGTTTGGTTTGTTTCCTTCTCCAGCTTGCACTAAAAAGATGACATCAGAATGTCATTAAAAACAGCAGCATAAAAAGAAACAAGTTACATCGTTCTGTTACCCCAGGGTTTCCTCTACCTTCCTCCCTTCCCCATTCTCCCTTACTGCTCCCTGCTAAAGGCTTCCAAGGTGGAAAATCCAGCACTGTGACTTCTTACCACCACTGTTCCACACCTCTCTCCAGGAAAGAAACACAGCTCTGCTGTTAATTAGGAAGTCACACAGACATGCTCAGAGAACCCACAGCTTTCCTTAAGAACTGAAAGACGGGAACTCCAAGGGGAGGGAAGCTGAAAAAGATCTCTCCTCACATGGGCCAATACAGCAAAGAAATAATTATTGGTTGGTAAAGCCCTCTCAGTGCTAAACACACACTCAGAGGGACAGTGGGTGAGCTAGACTGAAGCAGGAGCTCTTTGGCACACCAAACTCAGCATCTCCTCACGCTGTGCCGGTTTTGCAGAGCTGAGTCAGGCACAGTCAGCACGACTGTCACCTGCCACAAGCTAAACAGTGACACCTGCAGTCGGCTCTCGGCAAAAATGGGCCTGGAGGACACGGCAGGAACATGGAGATAAAACTACCACAAGCTCTCACTGTGTAAATTCTCTGCCTGCTTCTGCAGTGAGGGGATGCCTTTAGTCAGGAAACCCAGAATGCTCCTTGAATATTTCTTCTGATGCCAATCCAGACAGAACACGGGAACGAGCTCTGGATGAATTTACCTTTTGCACTCTTAATGGTCCTTTGCAGAACATGCTGCATGGCTGACACAGTCTTTTCACATGCCACCTGCATCAACACAACATATTCAGGGTTTAGCAAAACTTCATCTACCTACTTTAATATTCCTTAATATTAATTAATATTATTTCAAAAACACTGCTATTAAGAGGAAAACATGACTGACAAAACAAACACGATGACAACTATGCAATGCAGAGTTTGGGAAAAAAAAATTTACTTAATTCTCCCCAAACAGGTATTAGAAATTGTAAGTGTATCAAGGACTCTATGTCCTTAAAGGAAAGAAATGGAAAAATGGATTTGAGCAATTATTTTCAGTGCTTATTATGAAGTGAGGATAAAAAATGTAATTATAAACATGCATGCAGTCTGTCTCTCTAGAAAGAACATCATCTTATTAGGCAAAATTACAAAATCAATCTAACTGAAATAGGAGTGTTTAATGCCCCTTTTGGCAAAAGGGAAATTCTGTGGAATTTTCTCTGAGGAAAAAAAAGCCAAAACAGAAGACAGTATTTAAATAATGTCACAGGTTAGAAGTTTTTCAAAAAACTCAAGAGAAACAAGGTCCAAACTTGTAGAGAGTTGAGTGACTTCATCCCCACCTTCAAATTGTTTGGGTGCTTGTGTGTCCATGCCAGAAGCATAGCGGCAAACAAGTCTCCTGTTCCCACAAAGACAGCATCCACTTTAGGAGACTCCACTCGAATTCTTTGTGTTATCCTGGTACCATCTGCTTTAGCTACAACACAGATCCACAGTCAAGTGACAGACCCAGCAACTAATACAATAGTAATCTCTAGAATTTAAAAAGAAATCTTTTTAAAAGTCATCACATTTGAATTCCTTTGCTGTTTGGAACATAAAGGAGTATTGTAAACTTTGTACCAGCTCTTTCAAAAGGCACAGCCTTCCAAAACTTGGCCAGCTTGGGATAGCATTTACAACTTCTATACTGTACATACTTCACTTAAGAGGGAGGAGGGAGTTACCACCTTCAGTTTTCATCCCTCATCACTGTGCCCTTCTCAGGTGGCAACATTGTGTGAGAGCCTGAACACACAGTGAATCCTGTGACAGTACAGAAGGGGATACAGGGAAGAAGCAGAAGGGTATTTTATAACCTATCAAGGGAGGAACAATCTGCTAACAGGACAGTGTGACTTTTCAGAAAAGCATTCAAGCATGCCAAGTTCCTATTTTATATCCTTACTATCAGGGTCACTACCAGGGGCTGTCAGAGTCCCAGTAAACCTTGCCTAGGACATCCTCCTCCTCTGCCCAGGAGCTGCATGGAAGCTCAGGCCTGGGCACAAGCATCCCTGCCTGCGATATGGTCCAGATATTCCTGTGTACAGCCCTGCTGTCCTGATGCACTTACTGAATTTTCCAGATTAATCTCAGACCTGGCTTGTCTCCCTAACTCTGGACTGTCACTGGGACCTGTCTGCCACCACCCCCTGTCCTGCCCACCTCACCCAGGTCCTGTGGGTCTGTGCCCAGTGGGTGGGGACAGAGTCCTGCCTGTGCTGTGATCACACTCAGCTCTTGTCTTCCCTCAGGGAGCAGCCCCAGCCTTACCACCCCTGATATTACTGCAGGACAAGGTGCTCACTTAGGAATCTATGCTCCTTCCATGCCCTACAGATGGACCTGATGGAACTACTACTTCAAGGAGTAACTGCAAGCACAGACAGGTTAAAAGAGAGCACAGGTAAGGAAGGAGCTCCTGACTTACTTTTTCTGTGGCTTCCCAGAGCAATCAGGTAGTCGTTTCCTAGAGGTGCCTGCAGATCTGAGCTTGTGATCACCACAGTCTCTGGTCCCATGGCATGGAGCATATCCATCACCTTTCAGTGTGCAAAAAGGCAGGAATCAGTGACTGCAATGGGTGTTGATTAAACTTTCATTCAGAGTACTAAGGATTTTTAACAAACACCTTCTTTTGGCATCTTCTGTAAAGACGGAAAAACAGTCTCTACTCAAATAATCCACTTGAATTAGGGGCATTACTTTGAAAAAAGGGAATCAAAACATCCACATTTAAATGTACACACTTGTTAAAATATACAAGCATTTCTGTTTGTTTTATCTTTGGATGCTTCTCTGGAAAGAATCCTCTGTTCCAGCTGTGATCAGAATTTTTGCCTGCATCATGTTTTCAGAATGTATTATCAAAAGAAAAAGAGAATAAATATACAGACATATGTACTTGAGCTGGCATCCTGAAGCATTTACTAGAAAGCCAACGACTCCAGGTCATGAAATCTTATTTAGCTACTACTTTGAGAGTTACCAAAAATTAAAAAACCTAAATTAGAGGCACACATGTGTCTATCTCATTCTTCTTTTCTCATTCTGTTTCAACTCTCAAACTACAGCTGTAAATTATATACCTTTGCAGATGTACTTCCCCTCCGTGTTCCTCACTTAAACTCATTAATACTCCTGACATTACAATTGGTTGTTACAGACAGAAGTGATTTTGATTTCACAGAAAAAAGAATGACTTCAATAATGAGTTTAGTATAAAACATGGATAAAATATTAATTCTCCCAAAAGAGCTGAACTAAAACCCCTCTCAGGCTAGCTATGACTCATGAGCAGCTGAATGATAAGGATTTATTTCTGCTATTTTTTAATACTTTATTGCATTTCTTTCTTGTCTAAGCCTCCAAGTTTCTTCAGCTGTCAGACCTCTTTGCACAGACATCAACTGCTTGAAGAAGCAGTAAATCCACCAGCATGCACTGACACAATCAGTCTGTGCAGTAATATTAAACTAAATTTCGTTTCTCAGTCACAATTCTCCAGGATTCTAATCTCCACTACTTCTAGCTGTAGGACTTAGTCCTTTCTACTTTAATATTACATCATAGTTAATTTTATGTTAGAAGACACTACTGTCATCAGAGGTCTTGTTAAGGAAAGGAAAGCAAGCATGAAATCATGGAAATCACTGCCAGAATTCCTGCCACCTTTAAAGGGGACAAATTCCAGCATGGATTACTACTCAGACCCATATATGACATGAAGCTGGAAGGACAGACATTAAAATATAATATCCTGCAAACAACTTCTTTAAAAAATGTTTCCATTTCTACATATAATTCCATTTCTACAAAAAATTCCATCTCTTTGGGAGAGATTTTTTTAAAGCCCATCACAAATCAGAGCTATGGCATGAATCAGTCAGAAGACTAACTGGCAAAACTGTTTAACACATGCAACTCATGTTTGCAGCTGAAATAATGCGAATTCAAAACTAATGGCTGCTCAGCTAATTAAGTTCTTCTCAAGACTGGTTCCACTGGTGAGGATGAGAAGAGAAGAACTGAGATTGTAGTCACTGGCATGAAGCCCAGCTCATCATCCTCACCCAGCACAGTGGGGTAATGTAAAACTGGGGGCAGTGGAAATTCAAAGAGATGAGATCTCTGTAGCTGCTTTCTGCTGTGAAGTGATGGTGACCAACCCGTGTTGTTTGACGTTGCTACAGCAAAAAAACAACAAACATTTGGGCTGACAGACCCCCAGCTACTCTCCAGGGTGCCACTGCAGCTGCTGCTTGTTTAAAGATTTTGTGTTCTTTTGAAGTTCAAAGCCAAACTGGAGGGAATAACATCAGTCCATTATGAAAGCACTTGACTAGCCAACAAAAAAAAGAGCTCAGCCCTTCTCAAGCCATCAATAAAACCGTATTTCTATTTTGTCCTTCACCACCAAGCCCTACAGCTTTTTATTTTCTTCACTTTGTGTGAAAGGGCAAAACTTTACACCTCGATGCAATGTATTTGCAGGCCATCTATCAGCTCTTTATGACAATGACAGCAGCTGTCAATGCTGTGGATTTCTCTGGGAGAAGGAGGAAAAGCTGTCCTCACACTCAGCATTGCTGAATGTGGACAGCAGAGTCCCAAACAGGTTCCTAATGCCCGGGCTCCCCTGGGGCTTTCACCCCAACCAAATAATATCCACAGAGCTGGCAGTGTCTGGGTATTTGCCACGTGTGCTGCTGCCACTCCTCCTTCACTGCAGAAAGCAAGTTCAGAGAGATGCACTCATTACCACTGTAACCCCCTTATCTGGAGTTCTTTCAGGAAGTTTCTTTGGAATTCTGACACTAAAACAGAATCTGTTGTGCCTGAAGTGTACAAGCTTTAATGACAAACACATGGAAAGGACAGAGGCCAAAGTGACTCCAAGGTTCAAGGCAAACTGCAGCACTGCAGGCAGGAATGCAGACAGAGAGATCACACATCCCACCCTTTGCCTACTTACCTCCAGTGCATCTTTTTCTGTGTAAATCTTCCTGCCTGTGAGCAACCTGAGAATGAAACAGAAACCTTACAAGAGCAAGAGTTCTCCAGGCAGTGACTGTTTGCCCTTTCAAAGGAGGAAAGCTGGGACTGCACCAAACAGGCCCAACCCATCTGCAGCTCCACGGTCTGCTGGACCAGACCTCTATGTTGAAAGGCTACGTGCACAGACACACAGTGCTGCTGAAGGGCACTCACACCAGTCCTAAACTGCCTCCTCCAGAGATCCCTGCATCACAAAAATTCCCTCCCAAGTGTGTTCTCTCCCTCTCCCATGTAGCTGCTCATGCTCTCAAGGGGACAGCCTGTGCAGCACCACCACAGATTATCTCCTGACCAAAGAGTCACAGCTATGTAGACAGGACAGGCAGGAGGCATTTAAATCCTTAGCTCCTGTGAGACGTTGCCATGCTGGTATTTCTGAATCTAATTGGGGTTGAAACAAACTATTTCAGTTCTGATATTCTGGCACATAATAAAAATTTTCATAGTAATGGGTAAGGATGGGGAAGGTACTTTTTTAACCTATCCTAGAAACAGGCCTTTGGTGATAACAAGAAATAACCATGAAAATGAGACACCGGAGAAAACAAGAAGAATCTTTTCCTCATATAACTCCTGGATTTTTTATTGGTTTCAACATGCAGCAGTCGAGGTTATCTGAAAAACACCTCTTGAAACTAACAGCTAAAACCCAAAACCCAACACGTAATAAAGCACTATATTGAGACAAATAAAATTAAGGGGTATAATTTAGTCTTCCATGTTTTTTTTCCACAAGTTTATTTGGCTAGCAAAGGAAATAAGCACTTACTCAGCTTCAAACTGGTTAGGAGTGATTATATCTGCAACAGGTACAACTTTGTCCCTGTAGACTGGCAGGAGATCCTTGGGCACATACTGGGGAGAAAAAACAGTGTCAGAAGTTGTCAGCAGTGTTTGAGATGTGGGACTGCAACTCTCCTTCCCTCAACCACCACTCCTGCTGCCACTGAGTGACCTGACAGCTCCAAGCTCTGCAACTGCAGTGGCAGAGCATGCTCCAGCTGGGGACACTGTCACCAGCAGCCCTTTCTTCCCTGGAGGTGATGGGAAGCACCATTTTTAAGTAGATGGACCTAAACTGGCAGCATTGAAAGGAAATGATGCCTGGGTGTAGAACTTTGAAGTTCTCTCTCACCAAGGTGACACGGCAGCATGAGGAAATACAGTGTCCCAGCTCAATCATGTCCTTACCTCCAAACCAAACTATCTTGTTCAAAAATTTCTGATCAAAAATGAATGGTTTTTTGTCAGTGTGCAACCTGGTGTTGGCACACAGGACCTTTCTGTCACTGATCACAGCCCAGTGCCCAGTAGCTGTCAGATCCCACATGAAATAAGTCATCTTCCTTTAGGTTCCAGGGCTGTGTCAATTCCCAGGACGACTGACAATGGCAGCCAGAACACAGCTCCTGACAGATGATGAGAGAACTCCAGGGAGACAAGGATGGGGACCAGGGGGATATTTTCCTGTGGACAAGGTCTGTATACCCTCTGTTGTCTCAGGAGAGAGCCAGAAATAATCCCAGGGCTGGGCAGCTGCCATTCTTTCCAGATTCCAATCTTATTCAAAACCAAGAAATTTAACTACAAACTTACTTGATGCTGGGATCCATAGCCACGCTTAGGTAAAGCACCTTTGTTTTGTTCTTTAAAAAATAATAAACCTTTATGCATCTTTATATAACAAACATTCACTCCACAGAGAATCAAAACAGAAGAGTACTCACCATAGAGCCATCTCCATTCCACTTGTCACCCATCACTGGGTCACACACTGTAAAAAAATTTAGGTTTAGAAACAGGGTACAGTTGTAAAGACCCTAGTGGGAGGGAAAAAATTTTAGGTAACAATAGTTGCTACAGAACAGCACTGAGCACCTCAAAGCTTGCATACTCTCACAGCTCTTGTAGCATGCTGGTATTTGTATCTGGTGGCTGCCAATTTTGAAAGAGTAGCTCGTGTGTCTTAAAAAGTTGTCTGGAATGCTAGTATGGAGGAGAGAAACATGGGAGAAACTAACAGCTCTGAAAAGAGTCCTATTTTCACTTTAGTGTAAAAAAATACATGCCAAATGTACACACCAAAATGCTGTGTGTAAATTAAATAAAGAAAGTATTATAATGAAACAATAAGAAAATTCATGCCAAAGTACTTGGTGTAATGATATTAACACATGTTTGTTACAGGTTCTGGATCACCAGCAGTATTAACAACAGATTCCAAGTGTCCTCAGTGAGGATGGAAACAGCCCAGCATTGCACTTCAAAAAGGAACACTGTTCATTGTATTAAAAGATCTTTAACATCAAAAATAAACACAAATCCAAAGATATCAAATCAATGTCTGTACTTCAGGAAGTTTCTATGAGTAAAAAGAGGGCAATTTCTTTTACATTTTAAAAATATTTTCTTTAGGTTATAATCTATTTATTAAACATACAGGATCTTAGAAGCCTTGCTGGGATCTCACCACCTGACCACTTCCTTCCTGCTCTAAACAGCGAGATGTCTCTTTCTGTTCATATTCCAAAAGAGTCTTTAGCTTTCACACAAGGCTGTGAAGACTTTTTACAATCCAATAGTGTAAATAAAGGCTAAAAAGCAACAAAACCCAGACAAGATTTCTCTGCTATATTTTGCTAATTAAGACCTATGCTTTGTTAATTTTAGGTCAGGTATCACTGCTCAGTACAACACCCTGCAAATCCTGCCAATCATTTGAGATGTCTCCTGGCCATGCTGTTCACTGAGCCTGAAGATGACAGCTCAAACCATCATTCCCAGCTTTTTATCCCACTAAATCCTCACTGACTTTGCCCTATCACTCTGAAAGCTTTGCTCCATTCAAGCCTGTGCTGGATTATGTTCAAAATTCCCAAAATACTCCGGAGAGGAAGGAAGGGAAGGGAAATCTCACAGGTTGAAGCCTGATGTGACAACTGCTGCTCGAGCCTCTTGCTCCCTGGATGGTCCCAGGGAATATTAGAAAGCACCAGAACTAAAAAAGCCCTGGAGTTCAAGGTAAATCATGAAACTGATGAGGCAAAGCAGGACATTTCTGGGATGTTACATGGAACCATGGCAGGGCGACATGGGAGAGCCTGTCCTGCTTTGGCTGACTTGGAAATCAAGGAGAGGCTTCATCTGCCAGCACACACAGCCTCTGAACTATCAGCAGCAGCAGCTGGCTGGGATTTTTCTCTTTTCCTGGATACAGACAACCAGTCCTCAAGGCACACTCTCCTTTGGATGGCACAATGCAGGAAACACACTGGAAGGCAGCAAATAGAGACAAAAAACCCAACTCCCTCAACACCTAAAGCTGAAATGAAACATCACTGGAGGCCCAGCTGGCTCCAGACAGACCAGAAATGTTGCATAACCTCAGAGCAGTGTTTCCATCCTAAAATGTGAAAATGATCAGCATACTCAACGAGGAAGCAGAAAGGGTTATAATACACATCCTTACCATACACAAGGTTAGAATTCTGTTGCTTCAACTCCTGGACAATATCCACCACCATTGCAAGAAATGATGTGTCTCTTGTATACCCTTTCAGAAAAAAAAAAGAAAAAAAAGACACCTTTGAAATTCAATTTCATGAACACATTTGCTGCTTTAGAACAAAGGCATTTCAGTAGTTGACTCAGGAATAATAGGTTGGAATACAAATTCAGTCAGTGCTTGCACAACTTACAAGTATAACCTTAAAAATCCATTTACTAAGAATGTTGGATATGAAAGGCTCATGTAACTTCAAAATGCTTGAACATATATAAACAAAGGTCAGGCTAGAAGGAAAAAACATTCCTTTTAATAAAAACAGCATTTTGATCAGTATTATTTTTCATGCAGTAAGCAGGAATTTTTTTTAATTCCATATACTTTTCTCATATGCTGTCTTGAAGCAATTTTTTATTATTAATAGTGTTCATGCTGATAGAATCCAACACATTAATGCAATAGAGCCTTTCAGATGATAATTTTAGAGCAATTTCCAAAATACCAATAAAGTTCCTATTTTTCATGCTTAGCAGTGAAATAAGCTGGAAAGAAGTTTTACTCTATTTCAAGGCCCCAATCACAATGCTAGCACCACAATATTCTCATTTCATCATTAGTTTTGAAATTTTATAGATGTTCCTTAATTTATATATTTATGTCTTAACTTTAGTTACAATATTTATGAATTATCAATTTGATTTTAATTTATTGTAGTTCATTTCTTGGGGATGGAGATGTGCAGGGCCAGGAGCTGGACTCAATATTTGTGGGTCCCTTCCAAATCAGCACATTTTGTGATTCTGTGATTTAATGCTACTATTTTTACCAAGGTAGCATCTTTCAATATCCTTGGAAATGTCCACTCTAATAAAATATTTTAAAGTACATTTAAAAAGTAGATTTTGGAGGTTTTTTTAACTTGAAAACTTGATCAGTTCTTGGGTGCTGCAGAGAAATGGAAAGGATTCTTTGCCAAAATGCTGGATTTTATCTATGAAATGCTGCTAATCAGTCAAAAGGGTCAAGCAAAGATTTTTTTTTTTAATGACCTGTGGTGGCAGACTGGTTGGAAAATAATACTGAGTTTGATTAACATCATTGACAGAGGTGTTTAAAACAGTTACACTGAACTGCAATTTATCTCTTACCTTGAGTGTCTTACTGTAAATGAAACAAATACAAGAAGATCTACAGGTAACTAACAGCCACAAGAAGTCCATGGAGTGTTGCTTTGTATAACTGGCCTAAAGATAATAATTTAAATCTCAGCTGAGATATCTACAGTCATCAACAATGAACAGGCAAATCCCACCTGCTGATAAATTGCTTTTCGGTGTTTAAATAATCATATCCAGCTTGTTTGAGGTACAAAGCAATTGTGCACTATAGTGAATGTCTGTTTGAAGAGAAAAATCTGACTTTTAGCCCTGAATGAAAAAAAAATGCATTGTAAGTTCAGCCACAGTGCAGCTGAAGACTAAAACACAAAAAGTGTTATTAGACATTCAGAAATTACTGCTCTTTCCAACCATATCTTCTTTTTGTTCATACTGAAAATGGCTGCAGCAAATGAGATTTCAAAACAAACTTGAAGAACACATAAAAATGCTATTTTAAAAGACTTTTATTAATAAATATTCCCTTTTTCTCCAAAATTCCTTTTTACTGAAGATTTCTATTTTCCTTCTACCATTTTTAATCTTACATCCATTTTGCTAGTGATAGGAAAGGAGTAGATGTTTTCAACTCTTTTCCAATTGTGAGATGGAAGTGAAATTAAAAAGGAACATTTCAGCTAAAAGAATACCCAAATATTATTTATAAATTTTGCACACTAACATCTCCTGAAAATTCCTACAATGCAGTGTGCTTTTTCTGGAAATGTCCTCTGTGTGAGTTCCTTCCAGGAAAGGAAGGCTGTTTATCTATTTCTCAATAACAAAGAACCCATTTATGCCAAAATTAATTTCTTAACCTAAGTTCAATCAATTTGCTATTCAGTCTCCTTTATTTTGGAGATATTACTTGAAAAAACCCTGAAAATAAGTCTTTGGACATGCCACACCCTTTAAGCCAGAACAACTGCTTTGGAGTTATAACCCATGCACTTAAAATTTCCAGTTTTCCTTATGTATAAAGAACCTTCCTACATGTGGAAGCCATGAACTCAATCAGATCTGCTGATGTATTTCTGCTTACCTTTAAAAAGTTCCTGTTCACTGCTGTAAGAAATTGATACTGTTATCCAAACCAGATGCACAGCTCTTACTGAGGTGAAATCTGATCAGTTACCTACTTCTGAGAAGCAGGAATTGGGTGAGAAGAAATTTTTAATAAAACCTTCTTGTAGAATCTCTCCTTTCTATGAAGTACTCTACAACAAGTTCCCTTTGCCTGTTTTTATAAACACTTAGTACATAGTGCAAGCACAGGAAAACACTGCAGAACTGTATTCACTCAGATGACCTACACAGTGACAAGAGCAAAAAATCAAGATATGACAGTCAAAACTAAAACCCAACTCTACTCATACTTTGCTCACTGCCCAAAGCACTAAGCCTTAAAAGATCAAGTAAAAAACTCAAGGACAGACAACTGTTTATAAAATCATTCTGCAGTACCACAAAATGCTAGTACTACAGACTTAGGAGAAAGGGTTAAACTCAAGTCTTCCTGATAAATTTAAAAATAATACTCTGACATTCCTCATCCATTCTTCCAGTAGAGGCACTCTCAAAATATTAAATGTGCCTGTCCATGACTGGCCTGTACAAGTCTGTAAATCGTAATTTACAAGGGATCAATTTACCTACCCAGTTACAACCTCCCAGCTGGAGAACTCTGGCTGCTCCAAATTAAACAGCACGGGCCAGTTCAGACTATAATATACAGGTGAAATTTTAATTGCTTGGTTTGCAACAAGGAGGGCTCTGTTTTACATTTCTTTATCCCTGTTTACACCTCCTGGGAACCCCAGGGAACAAGCTCTTCTTACCTGTGAGCACATAATCGTACCGGTTGACCTCGTTCAGCTTAAGTCCTTCGTAAAGTTCATGGAGCTCATCTGAATTCAGCACCTGACCCTTCCAGTGGGCATAGCCTGCAAAGCAAACACCAGGTCATTTTTCAAGAGATGGATTTTCTGTTTCAGGTGACACAGATGATACACAGGGAGGGACCACATCAAATATCAGCACCAGGAGGCGTTTTCACCGCCTCTCCTGTGAAATGCTGTTGGAGAATGAAAGCTGCTGCCAGCAGAACAGTTTATGTGCTCAACTTCTCCTTAGCACCTCTGCCTCCCAAAGGAGCTGGAGTGACTACACTGCAGTCTGAGACAGTTTCCATTTACCAGCAAATCAAGCTGAGCACACACAAGCTCCTCAAGATTTCCCATGGAGCTTTTACAACTATCCCTCTCCTGTGAGGAGGAGGAAGAACATGTTTTAGACTTTACTGGAGGCAGGTGTCAGTATAATCTATTTTTCTTATTTTATACTATATATAAAAAAAGGAAATATTGACAGTTAGATGACAATCTTAACTGGCTGACAGATCTGTCTGGACACAGGCCTGCACCCATCAGATACAGCACCCACTGGGACCTGCATGTCACAAACAGAGGGACCACAGCAGAACACTGCCATGGATGCTCTTTAAATGTCTAGTGTCACCTGACAGACTTTCTTCCAAAAATAGCACAGCTTCAGTGCTGAGGATCCTGGAGGAGGAAATGAGTAGCAGAAAGACACTACAAACAGATAAATAAGATCCATATACTCTCATCCTTGAATGACCTCTAAGAATTGCAAGTAAATATGCTCAGCTGAGAGAAGCAGATGGAAGGTGGAAGTTACTTGGGATAAACTCAACTGATTTCAGCAAACCAAGGTGTATGGCAGCCAATTCCAAGGGAAAAAAAAAGTGTCTCCCGTAACAGAATCTAAACATTTGTTGAAAAACGTAAATGCACCTTGCATCTTGTCATCAAAGCCTGCCCATCTAGATGGCACCAATCACTCCTTGGTATGTAAGAATGGGGCTTCCTCCAGGATATTAGATGAGGCATCCACAATTTAACTTTCCATCTCCATAAATTCAGAGTTTGTTAAAAAGCGAATCAGGAAAAGTGAAAGGTTAAGTGAGGTATCTTCTCCCATACCTCCCCTGTGTAAAGACAATGGTATTTTGTTTGTTTTACCTTCTGCTCTTGCAGTTAGAAAAATCTGTGATGAAAACTGTTGGCTTTGATTATCACTCTAAACTGACTTATTAGAGTGACTGCCAAAAGGTGCCTAGAGCCTGGGATAAGCACATTTTTCAGTTTTCCTTCTTATGAATGCAAATACACCCACAGTATGGTGAGCAGATGGATCATTTTGCTCTCCTCAGCTCACAAAGGCCAAGCCTCTAAAATGCTGCCAGCTGGCTGGGGCCTGACTCACATCAGCCACCACCACTCCCTCCCAGGAAAATGCTTTTCACAAAGTCCCTGTGAAGAAAGGGACAAAGTAAGGGATTTCTGTAGTTCCACTGCCCACCTTGGCACAGGCCCAGCCCCAAGTGTGTGAAGAACCCCTGAGTGCATGTAAATCCAGTATTTATTTAACACAAATGCAGGTATTTGTTCTGTCACATCTGCAGCATCACAGAGAAATCATCTGCCTTCTCCTCTCCCTCAGCTTGAAAACACAGTAAAGGGACACAACAGAGTCCTTCCATTGTGGCCACCAAGGAAACTGGGTGCACTTTTCACTCAGAACCCAGGCAAAAAATGCTGACATTTATCTTACACATGGCCATAAAAATAACTATGGTAGATTGCCCAGGCAATCTGGATCTTTCAGGAGCCATTCCTACACAGACCCTGTAAATTCACTACCTAACCAAAAGTTCACCTTCCCATGTCAAGCTGTCTTAAATGGTTGGTGCACAGGGTTCACGTTACACTGATCCTCCACTGAGGGAGAGAAATAAACACAAAAACTCAACTTCAGGCAGCAGCCCAGCTTACCTCTGGAGCTGGTGTCACCCACATGGGGCAGGGACATTGTCTGAACTCTGCAGCAATGACTTCCACGAGTAACTTGAGGATCCTTTTTATTACCTGGTAACATGTAACACAACCTAAAGTCTAACTACAGAGTTAAAAACAAAGCCCTAGGGAAGCTCTCAGGGAAGCCCCAGACACTGAAACATCAAAAAAATGCGGAATGCCTTCACTGGAGCTGCAGAGAAGTGTGATATCACTAGGAATTGAATTATGTTCACATAATAATCAAACCAAATCAAAACTGGCAGCAAGATGGGACCCCACTATGCCCTCTCCCCAGGAAAATTTCAAGTAACACTACAAACAAAAGGGGCAAATCCTGTGACTCTGCATTTATCCTACTTTCCTGGTGGAATATAATACCAAAAAGCACAAAGACAGAAGAAAAAGCCAGTTACTCGTGTTCAAAAAGGGTTTCATGAACTGGAGGCTGGGGTCCCAGGAAGAGGGACTATCTTGAAAGGGGAAAGGCAAAAAGGAAGGAAGCTGAGCCTTCCTTGTTTTGGGTACAAAACCAGCAAATAATTCCCTTCAGTGCTGGTCTGAGAGAGCAGAGAGAACACTGCAAATCATGACACAGCTCTTCAAAACTGCACTTGGCTCACACTGCATTGGTCTCTCACATCTGTAATAATTGTAAACATACAGATGAACACAAACACTTAACCTTTATACCCCTCCTGCCTGTGTTATGATCTTTTATTGCAATTACAGGTTATCTATTTGCTTTTAGCAGACAAGGCAATGATAAACAAGTAAGATACAATGCCTCATGTCTAAAACGATAGACATATTCATCAGTCTCCAAGGAAATGTCTTGGTTAATTCATATGAAAAATAATAAAATTAAAAAAATAAAACACAACCAAAAGGGACAGCTAATACTTCACCCAAGATGAATTTGCATACTTGCCTTCCTCTGTTTCTTTTTCTTTTTTTCCTTTGGAATGTATTTATAATCCTCTTAATTACTTTCAAAAACAAGGAGGAAAGAAAATCAACGTACCAGGCATATCAGAAGGGAAAAAAAAACCCAACTGACCAACACAGCAAAACAAAAACACGCTACCATTTTAGTATAGCAAAGTGTGTAAGATGTTTTTGTTTTCCAACCCAGAACATTCTGTTCTGAGGTCTGAGTTCCTCCTGTGGTGCTCCCTGCAAAACTATTCCAAATGGCTTCAGTAACAAAGAATTTCACATGGGAAAAAGGAAGGAAGTTGTAGTGTTTAAGGCTCATGATGGACAGGCAATCTGGGCCCAGCTGTGTCACAAAATTCACTTTACAAACTCCTGCAGACAGCCTGGTCTGAACACGACTCATCTGTACCTACCAGGAGGCCTCCAACAAAACCAGAAATTAAGCACCAAATTCCCCACTGGATTTTTTACAGCTGGTCACAGAGTGGGAGTAAAATGCTACCGGTGTCAGGCACAAGTGGAGACCTTTTCTTTCTGCCCTGCACACACAGGGGGGAATGAATCACCTGGGTGGGCAGACTGTGCAGAATCACATCAGGACATAACTGTAATTTCTCATGTGTTAGACCTACCAGCCAACCCAACCACCTACTACACACCCACTAAGTGGAAGTCAAACGTGCTCAGGAATAAAAGGAAAAGTTACAGAAAAAACCCCAGGCTATTTGTTCCAGAGCTGTTCCAAAGGATGGCAGAGAAAGCATGTTACTGCTTAAAATTAACCTAGCAATGAGAAATAAAACTGGAAATCACTGAAGAATTAAAAAGGCTTCTCAAAAAAATCAACTATACAATTAAAAATAAATCTAGACTTCTGGTTTTGCACATCATATGAGGAGATGCTTTTGCAAATAGTATATTAATAAAGGATAAAGAGCACAATCTTAATAGGCTGCACGACAGCTTCTTTCATTTGTATGTGAAGCATGATGCCACTCAAGTGTGAGTCACTCTAATCACTAAAGTTCCTCACGAAGCAACATGACAAACTGTTCTCTCAGGGGCACTGATTCAAAGCACATTTCCCAAATTTCGGGATCATCAGAGACTAAAGAAAGCTGAATTTTCTGAGCAGGAGTCAGCAGAAAGAGGCCTGTGGTATCTTACTAATTTGTGGACAGGGCAAAAAAAAAAGAGCAATAATGATTCACCAAAGTCTGTTAGTCATAAATTCTCTCTGCATTTTATTTGCTGCTAATTCCAAATTTAAAAGCAGGGAAAGAAGGACAGAAAGTATACCATGTCCAAAACCCCACACGTTCCTCCACCTGTGCTCCTCTGGCATACCTTCAGAAACTAAAGTTCACAGCTAGATTTTGAAGCAGGAGTTTGTCCTCCAGCTTTGATGATGATGATGACAGAAATGGTTCTTGTAAAATTTTGTTTTATAGGAAAATCAAGCTACCTTCACCCATTCACCCAGCACACAATGCCTGTGTATTGCAGGACAGTGCCAGACACAAGCTCTGCTTCCCAAAACCATGAGGTTGTGTGGCAAACTTTGGGATTTTTTAACAGATTTAGTAAAAAAGAAAAATCAAAATTACAGGAAAAAACCCACCAAAAATGTGACTCCTAAACATCAGAAGTAGTTCCAGTATTTTAAAGACTTGTGATATTTGAGATATTTTTGGCTTTGGGATGCTCATTTTGGTCCTCTTGTGGGAGGAGGAATCACTAATTTATTGTTCCTTCCACTGTCTGCCAAACCTTGAATGAAACACTGGTAAGCTTTCCTCGGCTGTGATACTATTAAACACAAATTTAAAATCTTCTCTCTTTTTTGTTTTAGGAACCTGGTTACCCTACTGGTAATGTAATTTTCCCACCTTCAGACACATTCAATTTATGGTAAAGAAAACCTCTATTAAGCTCTTCCAGTGCCCTATAAAGCTGATTTAATCTTGAAACAGAAAGCCAACAAACAAAACGTGCTCGTGCATTTCAAGCACCCAATAATTTGACATGAAACAATTGCCTAATTTCTGGAAGATTACAACAGTTTTAACCAGCTATTGAAACTAAAGAACAGAAAATCCCAAACTCCAAAATGAAATACATTCTTTAAATAAACAAAAGTCACACCTAAGTATCTTTGAAAAACACAAGAGAACCTTTGTACTGTGCTAAAGGGTACAAGCAAAATAAGCAGATTTTTGCCCAAGCCAGTAAAGGCCTCATTCCCTTGTTTAATTATTACCTCTTTTTGTGCCTTTTCTCAACAAGCAGAGACAGATTTCAAGCCATCTTTGAAACATTAATTTTCTTCTTCCCAAGGTGACACTAAATTCCCTCCAGGATAGGCACCTTACAAAAAGGTGCATGAAGTTCAACAGAGTAAGGGTCTGATCTCTGTTCCAAAAGTCAGCAGTTTATTAACAGAGCTGTACATGTAGAGATGCTAGAAAAGTACCTCAACTTTTCCCTTCTTTTTTCTGTCAGAAACAACTTTTGCTCTTTTCCAAGATGTTAAAGCCAGAATTTTCTCCCAGATTATTTTCTGAAGACACCTATAGATTTTCTCTATCAAGCAGCTCACCCCCCAAACAACCTGCCACCACCAAGACAGCATGTGTGTCTCCAGTGATCCAGAAATAGCAAGTCACTTGGAGCTCCTTTATGGGTGAAAGGTATTGCTAAAATAAACACAAATTTCAGCTTTCTTTAAAAAAATAAACGCCTCTAGCACTGTATTAGGAAGTCTGAATGTATTAGGTGAGTGCATTGCATTCAGGCTTAGAGCTTAAATAAAAATACACCCAAATGTATTAACACCCTTCTTCCCAGCAAAATGAGATTTTGGGATACTTGATAGTACCTGGATGGGCACACAGTGAGGAAACATTGCACCTACCTCAGTATTTTTCTGATGTTTGGGTTGGTAATGTGACTATGACTCTCACAAGGCCATAGTTCACAGAAAAGCATTTTGAAGAGTCCCTTATTCACATGCCTGGCTGTGGAAATGGTTGTATTTGTGTTATTTCACTATCTGACTTAATTAGATTACTGCCTAACAAAAGAAACTCACACTCTGAAGGGCAGAAGGGGAGATTGCCACATCCATCATATCAATGCCCTACTCCCATATTCAGGCTTCTGAGAGACTTGAATCAAAACATGAAAATTACATTTCCATCCTCTATTGTCAAAATGTGAGTGAAAACATAAGACCAGTGTCCCCTCGACTATCATGGGATGAGGTGAGCCCCATGCTGAGTGAGTTCAGTGGCTGGGGAGTAGTATCTGTAAAATTTTACCTGTGTGGTTTGAAAACTGGACAGAGTTCACCGTATCAACTTCAAATCCCAAAACCTGTAACAGAACACAGGAATATTTCCTTTACTAACACAACTTCGTTAATACATTACCCACATCACAAAACACGGGGAAGAACTCCTTGCTTTCCAGTGCATACTTAAAAATCTTGGGAGCTGAGTCAACAAATATGCAACATAAACAGCACAGTGCTCTACTACAGCAACAAACAGGGAACAGAAGTGCTGCTGGCAACAGCTCCAGAAAAACACAGCTCAGGATCCTCAGGCTGGAGTTCATCTGGGGATAAGGACAGAGAGGCTGGTCCAGCAGCAAGCACTGAAACCTTGAAGAAAGCCTTGGCTAGCCTTTCTTGGCAAGAAAAGAAGTACAAGGTACTAAATTAATGCACAATATGGAGGGATGGTGCTGTTGGCATTCCAGAAAACCAATTTTTCTAAAAGGAGGACAGAAGGATCTTAAAAGGGATCAATATTACAAGCCATACTTGGATGTCACAATCAGTTCCTTTACAACTAAAAGAGAATAGGAAGAAGGCATGGAGAATAAATTTGGGGTATGATTGGGCAATAAAGGGGAGAAACAAACACAGAATAAAAAAAGCCTAAAGCATGCTCTGAAAGCCACCTGCTATACTGCATTACCAGCAATCCAAATACTGAAATACCCAATAATTTCCTAGTGCAATCAACAAATTTTCTTGTTGCCCAAAAATATATAAATAATATGAAAGTAGGAGCATCCAATGAGGAGAAAACTAATGAGGATTTTTACCCTGACAATACCTGTTTAATACAGACAGGCACTGCCAGTCGAGCCATTTTTGGACATTTTTATGTGTCACGCAAGGAATTCTAATGCAAAAGTGACATTAACAGTCTGACGCTGAGCCTTTGTTTCCACATCCAGCTTGCTGTGAGTAAGAAATCTCCTCCAAAGAAGTGCTGCTATGTATGGCTCAGTGAGTCATACTGGGAGATAGGAGGATGATGCACCACTGTGTCTGCTCCTCTTTCAGCAATCTGCTGGGAGGGGGGAGTGAGCGAACAAAGCTTTTCCAGTCACGTTTCCCAGAGACACTCACGCCTCTCCCTTTTTTGTCGTGAAGGCGACTCCTTTGCACAGATTAAAACCCTTTTGGGTGTCTGGTGCCAGACATCAGGCTTTCCCTGTGCCTGCACTTTCCCTGTGATAAGCCCTTTATTCCAATACCTGGCTACAAGACGAAGCTACGTGCTGTGACAGGTCGTTCCTTCTGCCTGCAGGTGCTACTCTTCTGTTGTTTCACAGCTCACGTCCTCACAGGTCTTCTTAGAATAAATCTCTTATTTCAATATTTAATAAAGGTTTCTGTTCCTTCCTCACCAGAAAGCGAAGTAATTTTGGATTAATGGTACACAGAATGGTGCATTACCCCAATCTGACCAGGCTCAAATTAAGCTCAGCACCTATGCTCCTCCCAGGTTCTTGTTTCACCTTGGTGGATTTTATTGTAAAGCCCCAGGAACTGAGTGGTTGGGAACGTGACAACACTGTTATGACCTTAACCTTGATGTTTAGACGTGCTCTTCAAGCAAATAAATGGGGATATGGCCTCTAACCAGACTGTCATCCCATAATCAATTCCCTTCCCTGTAATGAACAGACCTAAATTGTTACTTCCTTAAAATATCTTGGCAATAACTGTGAGTTAATCCATCTCTCTGCAATATTCAGATCACGTCTCTCCAACTACTTAACCCCTGAGACTACAGAACACAATTACTGTGATTTACTGACTAATCAGGTTTACACTCAGTGCTTTAGGGAGAGAGAACAGCCCCAACTGCTGCAGGCAGGGCAGTTCTACAACACTGGTCAGCACTGTCCCAGATGATGGCCACCAAAACGAGCAGTCCTTCTTCTGTGTCTTCCCCAGCACTAGTTATTATTTGATTCCTCAACCATGTTTTCCACAGGATTAGGGATTTTTGGTTTCTTTTGGCCAGTTAATCAGCTTCAACCAAAAGATGGAAAAGTACAAGGGAGGTCACCTCTCTTGGAGATAGACAGGTGCCAGGTTAGCTTGGCTGTACACTTGGTAAAACAGTAAATAAAATGCTTTGGAGAGTGGATGAAAAGCCACAGACAGCTCAAATTGTGCAAGGGACCTTCATATTCTCACTTTTCTCATCAGTCCAAAAAAGGCTAAAAAAAACCCTTTAAAGGTCTCCATAAAAATCACTTACTGGTGTTAGTCTACTCTGTCACAGTTCCCAATTGCCCCTAAAGTTTTGTTTTGAATAAACAAGTATGACTGAAATCTAACACACCTAATTTTGAAACCTGATTCAACCCTCAAAATAACTCACAGTTACTCTGAAGCATTTCCTTTTATAAAGGTGCTTACTAAGGCCTAGGCTTAGCATTAGTAGTAGAATAATCAAAAAGAATGTTGAAGCCATGTTAAGCCAGGTCACACTTGTTTTGAAGGTAAACTGCGTTGGAAAGTCCTATAGAATTCAGTCACCAGAAGACAACCTGGAAACAGGATTGAGGTGATAAAAGCAGCTTTTCACAGCAATCACCTCTTCCAGGACTAGAGAAAAAAATGTGTCTTTATTTTGGTTTGCATAATTCATTTTAACAACCTGATCGTTTCTAGTGGATAAGGAAGTGTTGTTTTCTTCCTCCAACCAACAATTAAAAACCAGTGTTAGTGACTATCACCCTTCACAGCTAAAGGACATCAGAGACAGTTTCTGATGCACTGAATGATGGACACTTTCCTTGCTTACAAAGGGAATTTTGTTCAAAAGATGTCTTGTTAAACCTTTTTAATACATACTCATACTTTTAATTCTTTCGGCAAAGCTAACTAAAACCACTGTTTTTGAAGCTTTTTTAAATTAATTAAACATTTCTACTCAAATCAGAGGTTAAATAAATATTAAGTTAAAGTTAACTAAGTAGAAATATATTATTTTTGTATGTACAGACTTAGAAAACTGAGATCAGAGTAAATGAATTGAATGTATATAATCATACTAAAAAAAATAGTCAATCTCTCATATATGTATACAAAAGTAGCAACTATGACCTGAAAAATATGTATTTAGTAGGATATAACAGTTTTCCTACTGAAATAAACCAGTAAGAATCAACCTTTTCTTCAGAAAATTACCAGAAAGTAAAAATCCAAAACAGGACTAAACTCAATATATAAAATTTCCTGCTTGTGTACACACATGTGTTCCTTGTACTTCTGAGTAAATAAACTGAAGGACTCACCCCACTTGGATTTTGCCTGTGGCAGAACAAGTCGTATTTGATCGGCATCAGGACTGAGCTTACAAAGAAATGAACTTCTAATGTTTAATTTTTGCTTCTCTACACCAGCTTTAGTCCATACCTGTGCTACCTCCCCTGCTCTTAGAGCAAGGGTCCTGTGGTGATATTGCTGCCTCTGGTTTGGGAAATGCAGACATCAGACACTCTGCACGTGTCCAAGGGCTCCAGCTGCCAGGGACACACATCTCCTACGCTGCCACCATCCCCTGACCTGGATGATCTGCTCTCCTACACGCCCGCCAGGAGAGAACAATCCAAGTTTCCATGCTCTGCTGTCACCCTGTGTAAGTATCATTTGCCCACAGAACTGGAAACCTTGGGCAAATCTAAACCCAGAACCAGTGTGGGTAAAGGATGGTAAGTGCTCTTCCAAGGAAAAAGATGACTGAGTCCATCCTAAATTTCTCAGCCTGCAGTCTAAGCACGCGTCAAATATTGTTCCTCCTAAGACCCAAACCACAGTTGCCTGGTATCACATCGCACAGTGATATTTGCAATTGAAATCTTTTAAGGAAAATGTGCAAATTCAACATATTTTTCAAGTATCTTCAAATAAAAGGGGCAGAACTGTTAAACTTCTAAAATTAAATCACAAAACAGTAAAACTGGAGGAGTTCTGTGCTTGGAAGGCATGGCTGGCAGATCTGAGTGACACATTTCAGAAAAATATTTGCAAGACTAAATCCAAGTACACACACCAGAGCAGAACACATTAGAAGAAACAATCAGCATAGAGCACATTATGCATGACATCAAATTTAGCCGAGTTCCTCATCACAGGTAACTGAAGGAAAGGAACAAATGCCAGCCAGTTCTTCCCCCAAGTGCTTTCCCAGCCTTGCAAAGAGAAAGTGGGACCAGGGCAGGGACATGGTCTAGAAAACTACCTAAATGCACCTCTTCAAAACAGCAAATACTCAAGGGAAAAACCGACACACAAGAAAGGAAGAGACTTCAAAATACATGGACAACCTCTAAAGGTGTTGGCTCTTTTGGAAAAGAGGATTGACAGCCTAGTTTTCCTAAAAGCACAGAAGTAATTTAAACTTATATCCAGCCATTATGCCCTAAATAAAAAGCCAAGAAATGGGTCTCCTTCAGGATTAAAATTTACAAGAGATATCAGCTGTTTCACTAGTAGAGCAACCTAAAGGCCCAGGCAGACAGAAAATGTCTTGAATTGGGTAACTTACATAAACAGCTGGATCTCAGTTATGGTTCACCTCCAATCATGCAACTCTTTGGACTTTACCACTGTGCTGTGTTAATTACAGCTTTGTTTAAAATTTACAGTCTCTCTTCCCATTGCTTCCAGAAAACATTTCAACCACATAAACAATAAAATGTGTTACTTCATCACCATGACAAACCATTGCCTAAGATGGTCAGAAGTCAATTATTACAAACATACATTCCAGAGGAGAGTCTCAGTTGTGATGAAAAAAGGAGGCTGAAAAACAAGAAGAAAACCATTTCACAGTATGGAAAATCGTGAGTGTAGCAATAGAGAAATGAGCAGGAAGATTTTGAAGCAAATGCGACATCTGAAATTCAGATTTAATGATTGCCAACCTTTATGTTTATCTTTGTGTAATCTACATTATGTACCAATGGTTGGGAGACAAATAAAGGTACTCATTTTTACCTCCTAATCCTATTTGGTATCTCATTATTAACACCACTTGAGTCAGAAAACTGTTAACATCAAAGATTAGCTCTGCCTCAGAGTAAACATTAATATAATTTCTCATTTAATAATTTTATTTACTCTGAGAAATGTGAAAGCTGTTACTGAACTGCTTCTGTTTAAATTTGTATTGCAGCTTTCCTATGCTCCTGCAGGGGAAAAAGGTCTATTTCAGAAAGTGTCACACACTTTGTAGTATTCAAGAAATTCTCCTTTTTTCGTTGTTTGTATGCAGTTTGGGGAGGAAAAAATTATTATGGGGTTTTTTTTAAGACAGAAATATCTTACATTTCTTAAGTGTGTGAGAAAAACTGTCACTTGAATTACAGAGACATCTGAACTAAGTTTTAGTGGTTTCCAGGGTACTAAAAAAACAAAACCAAAAAAAATTCCCAATTTCCAAACCGTTATATGTACATATTCAGAGAAAGGGAGCCTTCGAGGGGGCTGAGATGCTCTGGGAATTGCTGTGTCATTGGAGGTTTTCAAGATCCAAGGAGGATAAACCCCTGAGTAGCCTGGGCTGAACTTAGTGCTGCCCAAGCTTTGAGGCAGAGACTCCTGAGGTCCCTTCCAGCCTGGCTCACTCCCTCATCCAGTGACACAATTACCTCCAAAAAACTCAGTTTTATTGTAGAACTCCATGTGTAAAATCACATAAAATACCACCACAACCTAAAGTTCTGGTTCTAGGGACAAAGCCCAGGGTACTCTGTGTTTACACTATTGACTATGCCAGCTTTGACCATAAAGACAATACATCCTTTGCTCTTAAATGACCAGTGGGCCAATTTAACTAGAATGTTTTAGTTTGTACTTAATTTCAACAACCCCAAAGAACAATGACCTAGTTCTGCAAGAATGAAATTCAATTAAAACCACCTCTCTATTCTGCAATATGACTGGTATATATTGCCCTCTTTGGGCACTGGCTTTGTGCCTCCAGTGGCATTTCATTTTAAGGTTTGAAATTAAAACCACCAAGCAGTAATGCAGCTCAAGTTAGGGGAAAAATCTGGAACAAGGAAAAGGCAGAGGCAGAAAAAATAGAACAGTGTAAGAAAAGAAAAAACCCAAAGTTTGTTTAAAACCACACTGTGTAGACCTGCATGCATGTTTCTTCCTTAGTATTTATGTTCCTGATACATGTTCAGAGGTTGCTATCTATATTTCATGGAATAAAGGCAAAACCTCTATCTAAACTTTCCAGTTCCATCAAAGTTCTTAATTTTGGAAAACGTTAGCTTTACCATTCCACAACACATCAAAAACATTTTTCTTAGATGAGTCTCCAAACAAAACGGTTTGTAAACCACAAATCCAGGGAAACTATCGGTAGCTGAAATTGTAAATCAAGCTCAGCCAGTCATTCATACAAATTATTTTATTGTGAACACAAGGCATCTTGGTTTTTGTATGATCTGAGCTACAAATGTGCCACAGGTAAAAATCTCACAACTCTAAAAGATGAGTTTATCTCTAAGGGAAACACAGCTTGACAGGAAAGGGGCACAGGAAAATGGTTAAAAGGTAAGAAGGGACAAGGTTCTGCTAATCAGGAGAAGAGAACTTTTGAGACTCCACTTCTGAAAGGAGGATTTGACTTCCATGGATCCAGTTCTCCCAAAAATAAATGCAGCCTTGTATTATAACACTTAAATTCCTTGTGCCTCAACTCCTCTGCTTTGCAGCAAGATACCTTTTTTGCAAGTAAAACTTTTATGGAAAAAGGATGACTCTTCCACTAATTAATATTCAAATGATGAAACATCCAAGCCAGACATGTCCTGTCCTTTGTGCCAACAAATGGTAACAGACTGATGAGTTAGAGCAAAGTAGGAGCAAATACTAAAAGAAGCGAGAAGTGTAACACACATCATCAAATGAACCAAAACCACCCAGCCCTCAGCCTTTTCTGGTAAGAGAGATGATCCAGTCCTCTAACCATCACACTGTGAATTTGCTTCTAATTTTCAAAAATTAATGGCAGCACATGACAAGCCATGGGGCTCTACAGAAAGAGAAAAAAGTCCTCAGCTTCAAAAGGTAGTCAAACTTTTCAAGCACTGGGGAGTACTTTGATTTATACCATTTAAAGCACACAGCAGCATTTAAAAAACAAGTGAATATTTAAGAGCAAATCCTACATCTCAAATATATACAAATACACAAAATACAAATCTTCCCCCCAGGCCTGATTGTTTTATTAACACCCTGTGAGGTTTACCTCAACTGTGGCATCAGTCAAAGGACAAATTTTTATAGCACAAAGATGTACATAAACCAGGGGGATTACCAAGACTTAACTGGACACAATGTATGAGAAATTTTCAAGAAATCTTGTGGTAAGACTCCAAATTGCTGACTTTTAGCAGAGCATGTGTACAGTTCACAAATTGAATTAGCCAGGAATGCCTGTATTTGTGTAAAAAAAGTGCTGTATCACATAAACCAAACCCATTCCTTTCCTTCCAATATTTTAATATATATTAAACCCAATCTTAATTGGAAGACATTAACAGAATTAACTTTACTACCACCGTTAAAATTACCCTGTCAAACGAGGTAATTGAGGTTTGGGGTGTTTTTTGCCAAGTAATGGCAGCAATACTTTCCAGTAAGAAAGTCTCTGTGTCAGGCCATAAATTGCTTTATGTATCCATTTTATTAGAGTCTGTTTGCATTAATGTCCTACAGTTTGGAACTTCATCTCACACAGCCATCACTACAGCTCCAGTGAACATCATTGCTCCACTGTATTCCTCTGGAGATGGCATAGAAACATGTTTTAAAAGGCTGAATTTCTGTAATCAAACTAATTTGGAATGGGAGAAAGAGAAAAATTTCCCAGTTGCAGCTTGCACCTCTCGCTGTGTGCCAGCTTTCACTTAATTGCATCTCCTTCCCTTTGCTGTTGAACCAAAAAACATACATTGTACTGGGTGCAGAAAAGTAAAAACACTAATTCAGCTTGAGAAATAGCAACTTGGGAAAAAGAAAAGGCATGTCCAGACAATTAGAGAAGCAGGAATAATTGCTGGCGTGGGCTGATAAACTGAACTGAAACTGCTATTGACTAACCAATCTCTTTTTTCTCTGAGCTTTTAATAAGGCACACCAAATATCTAAAGACAACTCTGTACTTATAATATAAATGTATTTTAGTGCAGCATTTGACAAGGCACTGCAAAGAAAAATCATTAGGATATTGGGGATATTGTGCCAGGACAAAACCAGCAGAGCAAATAAACGGGGGACAGGGATGCTGGACACATTATTGGTGATTTATGAGTGGACCACTTCAAATTCTGAGGTTAGAAATAGACAATTACAAAACAGGCAGTAAAAATATACACCAGATGACCTTGAGAAAAAGGCACCATAATGGAAGAAGGATATTAAGCTATTAGAGAGCAACCAAAGGAGGGCTACAAAGATGGTGAAGGGTCTGGAGGGGAAGCCTTATGAGGAGCATCTGAAGGGACTGGGGTTGTTCACCCCTGGAGAAGATGGAGGGGAGACCTCACTGCAGTTACAACTTCCCTGTGAGGGGCAGAGGAGGGGCAGGCACTGATCTCTGCTCTGTGGTGACAGTGACAGGACCAAGGGAATGGCCTGAAGTGTCAGGGCAGGTTTAGGTTGGATATTGGGAAAGGATTCTTCCCACAGAGGGTGACTGGGCACTGGAACAGGGCTTGTTTCTTCAGTGACACTCCTTTTTTACCTGTGATCAACTGCATACCTATTTTCAGGATTTATAAGCTGACTTCAGCACTGGACACCACAGAGGATATTGTAAAGACTGGAGCAGAAAACAAATCCTCTCTCTTCTGCCAGAGCGGACTACAATTTTTGTCACAGTGCTCTGGCAAAATTGGTACTCACTGAGAATTTGCTGATGGGCTGATCTAGCTGTAATATCATGACCAACTGAACAGAAAAGATTAGAACAGCCTGAGACTGCAGTGGATCTGCTCTCAAATAATTTCTTGATTTTTCTGAAAAGGCCTGCAATGCAAGTGCTTATCTGAATTGTAATTAGGCCAAATTCAAGATAATCCAGTAATGCCTTAAAGATGCTTTTCCAAAGAAGTCTTGGAGACACAGGAATACTTCAGAGCAAACCACAATGTCACTAATTTTTCTTTGCACCTGGACAGACTGATTGGCATGCACTACAAACTGTTCAATGCAAGATACTCAGATGACATAAAATAGATCCCTTTATCAAAATTCCCCTCAGCCATTTTATTCAGTACTAAGAAATTCCTTGTTCTACATCACGACCATTTCCACAGGCTACTCAAACAAACAGCCTCCTGTGCCTGCAAGACACACACCCTCCTCAGCACCTCTCCCTGCATCACAACAGTTCTAGGTCAGCATTGAGACCACAGCAGGGTCAAAAGATTAGTAGCAGAGCTGCTCTATTGACCTTTCTATGGGCAGGAGGCCATTCCTGCCATCTGGAGTGGTATCAAGTGATGGATCTGCAAGACACCCATTTATAAAGGTTAAGGCCAATGAAAGACAAGAAAAAAACTTGTTTCTGCTGCTTTCCCCTTCATTCTTGCCACTAAAGGACAAACATAAAAATAGCAGAACAAGGTGATGCTGGAGGTCTCTGCTTGCCTTCCACCCAAGAAACACATTCCACCTGAGACTCTTTACTGTCAGGTAACAGTGACTTCAGATGCTGATTTCAGATGGAAAAGTAGGTTCACTGTAGATTTCAGATTCATCATCTTCATGCTGCTTCCTTCTACACTTGGATGTAATTTGACAAAAACACCATACTGTCACTGCAAACTCCTGCCAGCTGGAATCCTGCAGTGCTACACGAGGAAGTTTGCAAACACTGATAAGGAGAGACAGACACAGACAGCAGCAATAGGTTCAACAGGCGTGGAAATTAATCTCTTTTATTTTAGTGAATGAAATGGTGGAGGAGGATCCCACAGCACATCCTTTTCCTCTGATTTTTACTTTCTTTTTAGTCCTGCTGTTCATATTTTGGCTAGCCAGGCCCCTAACCACCAGTCCATTAGCAAGGTGTGGGCAAGCACATTTCATACATCTAAGGTGGAGTTATCCTACAAGAGAGATTTGTTTTATCCAGAACATGACTTATGTGGACTTCTTAGGTAGACTATGAATTGATCCCACTCTCCTACCAAAGGTTTAGACATTATATTGCATGGTAAGAGATATTTGAAGAGACAGAACAGGAAACAGCTCCCAGAAGGAGGTGCCACAAAATGTGAAGATCAGACCAAGGCCACGCGCAGGAGGAAGGAAGCTAACAGAGAGTGGATGTCTCACCACTTCCTTCAGAATGAGCAGATGTCTTAGAGAAGAGTACTCTGAAAAACGTTTCCTTCAGCAGACACCAGGTGCAGCAGCCTGGGGCTTGCTCCTGTCCTGGCACCTCAGCTATGCCAGAAGAGCTGTCTGTGGGGCTATGTTAGGAAACTGGATCAGGAAATTGGCTCACAAAATTAATGCTCACGTTCTTCTTTTCCATTTTTGCCAAGTCATTTATAACCTGGATGGCTTCTCAGAGCAGTTTACCACACAGCCTCACGAAATTACTTTCCTTGGGGCATTGAAGTGGACACAAAACCAGCTGGCAGCACTAAGGCCAGAGCAAGCATTTCTCAATCTGGCTTCTCTACTGAAACCAGCAGATTTCAGTACCCTAGTAGACAGGTGACAATAAAAAACTTCTCAAATTTAAACGCCAGCTTGCCATGTATTTGTATGAATGGGCAGAGGCACAATGTTACTTCCATTAACTACAGCGAGAACAAATAGCTGAGTTTTTAAAAAACTTATATTTTCATTTTCATTAAATGCTCAGGGTTGTGTTGATTGTTTCTCACCCCTGTGAGCCAGGGGCTGTACCCTGCCAGAAAAATGAGAAGTAACCACAATTAAGATGGATGGGAAAAGAGTTTTCCTTCAGTGTAATCTTGAGCAGTAGTACTCACCATCCAAACCAAAAGTCATAAAATACACAGATTTGTAAGGTACACAGCTTTGTAAAATATATAATTTATTTTTTGTGAATTTAGGCCAGACTTTACTAAATACATGACCATAAGCTCCAGTGTACAATTCTGCAAAACAGTATTACATTTTGAGAATTTAGCCAACATTTTTTTTCTATTGTAACTCATTTTCTTTTTCTTGCCCCTTAGAGAAGATGGAGACAGAACTACCATGTTGAGCAGCTATAAAGAAACATGGTAAAATTCAGGAAAAAACCCGAACTACTTAGTGTTAAAAATAAGGGAAGTATGAAAGATAACACTCTTTGCTTTACTGGCTAGCAATCTGCCAAACGAAGTAAGAGAACAAAACATTGCTGTATTCTGATATTGTGGGACAGACCAGCACTGCACTTCTTTGGATGTTTCCAATGGGCACTGTTCTGGAAGACTCTCATGGATTCCTCCCTTCAGCTTATTCATGTCATTGATAGCTGTGCCATCCTTGCTGGAGATTTCCACTCAGGTCCTCTTCTGAGAGGTAAAACATGAGTGGACCCCGCAGTGGGGAGAAAGAGAAAAGTTGTGGCCAGACTGAAAGAGTTCTGCAGGTCAGGAAAACCATTTACTGCTGGTTTTGGGAGCAACTGCATCCATAGATAAGAAAGCAGCCCTCCAGCTTTTGTTTTGCCACAGGGGAGAGACTTTCCATTTTCCAGTGTGTGCTCTAGCACCTCCTCAATCCCACACATCCAGCTGGCAAGAGGTGCTTTGCATTCCCAAGACAGCAAAGTTAAATCACCGTGCAAGGATTTCTACTCAGCCCAAACTACTCCATATGCTTAAAATTTACAAAGGATGACCGAGGGTGAAGAGAAGTTTATTTTGTTTTTAAATGAACCACAGAAGAGGTTTTGGTATCTCAGTTCTCTCTCGTGCTCTATGGATAATTGTTCCAGGTGTTAAGGGAACAGGAGCTCGGAGGTGTCACGGATGAATTAACATGAACAAATACGAGTCCTGAAAAAAGGCTTGAAAAATTTCAGGTAGTTCAGCACCGTAATATTTTTTTAGCTATGATAAGTCACCCCACTGCTGCCAGGCCACAAGCTGATTAACCAGCCTGGCTTCTCCTGGGGCTTGTATTATCTATCAACACAGACCTCCCCAGCATGTTTCATACATTAGGCTCGTCATATATAAATATTTTCTCCTCTGTACATATTATTATGCAGCTGAACACTCTACTGCATATAGTAATTTCAGAAGAATGGACATTTTATGTCCCAAGACTAATGTCCAGCTCCTCACATTAACCTTGCCTCACCAACTCCAGCCTGTTTTCCATACAATACAAGCAACTGAAGTGGAACTTCCACTTGCATCCGTTCAGCCTAAAGAAGCTAAAAATACCTGCCTGGTATGTGTTCAGTCAGCCATGGATAATGCTGTATCCCTTATCTAAAATGACTAAATATGTTTTTCATCATTTTTTGGATATAAATAGAAAAAGCGAATAGTAAAAGACAACAGTTTACTTCAATGAAGATTTTAGCTATCAGTAACTTTGTATGTCCTCTGTTTTTCTCAAGTGTACCTTTGTACAATTTGCATATATATAAAATTAAAGATTCATTTTATTATTTCAAATTACACTTCTGTTTTTAATACATTTCCGTACGTTTTAACATGAAATTAACTTGAAGCTTTTTTTCTTTCCCCAGAAACCTGATCACTCTTCTGTTATCTGTCCCTGTTTGTTTATACACACAAAAAAAAATCCTCTCATCTGGAGATTTCATTTGGAGCAGAAATAAGACATCAAATACTGGAAAAATTAAAAAAACTCTAAGACTTAAAGACAGAAAATAAGGCCATTCCTAATATAAAAATGCCTGAAGCAAGTAAACACTTGCTACTGAGTCTCTGAGTACATTATATTCCCCACACAAACAGTGCAAATCCACCTCTAGGCAAGGTTTTCCAGTCTTTTAATAAGATTTGCAATTTCTTGACAGCTCAATTTTTTTTCCAAAGACAGTGGGTGAATCAGGGTAAAGTATTTTTGCTTTCTCTCAAGTCAAATATTTGCATGTACTGGTAGACACCAAATGGGATCCTCCTTCATCTTTTCCCTTTGCTGTATTGAGACAGATGAAAAGATTACATTTCTGTCAAAAACTATTTGTTCACAACACGTCACTACACACACTCCAGTGTGTGTACCAGCATAGGCATCTGCATGGTTCAAACTTTCACAATTTACTATTAAAAAGTCAGCAAATTATCAGAATCACCAATCATTGTAAATATTCACCACCATCTTTTTGAGAAATTTAAAATGCCAACTGGTCAACTGACCTCATACACACAATGCACAATAACTTTTAACACATCTTAAAATGCTTTTTGCAGCCTTGCTTTACAACTGTGTTATACAATCAGCCTGTGTGAACATCCCTCAGCATTTCTGTATTTTTATGACTGTATTTTCTGTATTTTCATGACAAAGGCTTATTTCACAAGCTGCCACTACTGACTGATTTGCAGGAACAGCCAGAAACCCCAGAGTCACACAGACCTGACCTTGGATGAGAATGGTTCAGCCAGTCCCACTCTCTGTTCATCAGAGGCTCTGCCCAACCATTCAGAGTCCACAGCACATCTGCAGCCCCAGCTGCACTTCTTTTAGGCAGGTTGAAATGACTCTAATTTTTCAAGCTGATTATTTTGCATTAGTAGCTGAAAAGGTTCCATTAGGAGTTCGAAGAGAAAATTGAGGTCTCTTTGTTTAGAGCTGTGCACAAACATAAACTCCTATTGTTAGGCAGAAGTGAGACCCCAGTAGCCTCAGTCTAGTCTGTCTCAAAGCAATATTAGGAGCTGAAAGCGACACCCCTTGTTGTTGTCTTTTGAATAACAACCTACATTCTCATCCCCTCCCAGCCCTACCCCACTCACCTTCCCTCCCAGCTTGCCATGCAGGTGGAAAGTCCAACTCCTACAATCTTCTGAGAGGTTCAAAGTTCTCTCCGTGCACCTGAGCTGGGTTCATCTGGACAAGCACTCCTGGAAAGCTCTGGTAAAGCCTTTCCCCAGAAATCCACACTGCCAGGTGGGGGGAGCCACCTTGTTTGGAGTTTTTGGATTACAAATCTTCTTCAGGGCCTCACCTTGTGCAAGGCATTCACCAGACTTTCGCAGCTACGTGTGCTGACATCCACAGAAGAAGCAAATGCTCTTGACACAGCTTTGAACAAGCCTTCCAAGAGAGGTTGTGAATTTTTTTATGTCTTGTTTGTTTTTTTTTTAATTCATTCACCCCTTTTCTACCTTTCTTAAAAGAACAAAGTCAGGAGGAAAAGAGAGTGCTTCCACAAGCTTCATTTGAAGTATGATTCTAGAGCAATAACTGTTGTTTCAGATATGCAGTTTAGGACAATCTTTGGATATTACAAAGACCAAATGCATTCTTTCATCTTTGTACTTATTTTTTTTAAGGTTTAGTTTTTTTCAGCCTTTGATCTGTAACAAAAATAAGGGCTACACAGTAAGAACATTTCTTATTGTTACTCTGTAAAGACATTTCATTGATTCATCCTTCTTCTGACTCATACTATTAACACAATAGCAGGATTTGAAAAAAAGTCAAATAAGAGAGGCACTTTCTTTTTCTATACAATCCTTAAGCTATTTGACTATAATTTTCAACAAAATAAAGAAAAAAACTCTCAATTTTTTTTGCTAAGGCAGTAGATAATTAGCAAAGATCTACTGATACTGGTTTTGGTCTCAGTATATACTGGACTAGGCAGTTCAAGACTACCCCTAAATATCAAAGAAATTGCCACCTGTGCTGACCAAAGTTGTTTTCCCATCTTTCCTACAATTAAGAAGGAGCTAAAAATGTAGACTTACTGTTTTCTTTCCAGAGGAGAATTACTGAGAACTACTCTGAGACTCATCAGTCCTTTTTAATACCTGAACAACTATCTCCATTTAGCATGGGGAAAAAAAAAATACAATAATTCAACAGATTTCAAAAGGCCATTTTATCCTGTATTGCAGAAACTGTTTATGGTTCTACAATTCAGAACAGACAATTTCATTCTCCAGATCCAAATAATGAATGATGTTTGTCTCAGCTTTTAGCTCCATCTTCAAGGTAAGCAGATATAAAAGGAAATCAGGAATTAAATACTCAAAACAGAGGCACTATTTTCTCCAATTCTATGAGTGTTAGGGCAGACAAACAAACAAACAAACAAACCCACCCCCAACCATCACTGTTACTGAGACATAATCAGAGATCAACATTCTCTGGTTTGCAGACAGGGGTATGAACTATTCCAGTGGCAACCAAATGCAAATGTCCAGTGCCCAGGTGAAACTGGCTGGGATTTTCTCATGCCCCTTCCTTATACTTTCAAAACTCTTTCTTGGAAGCTCATGGAGGCCCCAAGAACTGAGCACACAGACAGACACACTGACTCCCAAGAGCTGATATTATCATGGGTGCAGTATAGGAACCTTAAATTCCTCTGCCTACCAAAGTTTTCCTGTTGGTCAGAATGAGGTCCCTCTGCAGAAGAGAAATCAGCTTGTCCTTCTGGTTCTCTGTGGTTTGAGAAGGACTGTAACTCTCTGCTTGCCAGTTCTGTTCCCTTTACTTATTGCCTAAAAGGTGGGGCAGGAAGGGCAAGCTAAAATTTTATTTAAAATTAACAGCTAAGAGATGTCTCTAAGAAAAAAAAACCACATATGATAAAAGTGAAGTTGAATGTCATGGTGACAATATAAATCATAAAAACTATGACAAATCTTAGTAAAGATTAGAAACTTAGAAACTTTTTTTGGTTTTTATTTTATTTTAAAATAATTTATCTGACTTACAGTGGCAACTCCCCAACTTAATGTAAACCCTACTGCTCTTCCTCTCTTAAATGCTGTACAGTCCTGAACCACTTCCTGATACTAAAAGCTGAGAATACACAGCTATGGAATAACTTCAGATTATTTTAAAAATAATTCAGAACTACTTTCAGAACTACTAAGACCATGCAAGTAAAAACTACTTAAACTCTTGACAAGGCAGAATTCAAAGGAGTGCTGAGGGCAGTTCACTCTCTGGCAAATCCAGGTGCACATTCCTCTATGACCTATTACTTAATCTAGATTGTCTAATTACTTCCATGTATTTTAACCTGAAATGATGTAAAGAGTTCTAACATTTCTCACTTAGCTCTATGACTTCCATTATTATAACTGCTCTAATATATGGTCTAACTCTGATTTGCTGTGCTTGCCATACAGAAAGCATTTACAACACACTCCAGAGAGGAAGTCCTTCCACATACCTACATTTTAAATACTTGATCTTTTTCTCTATTGGAAGCCTGACAAAATGATGCCTAACTGATAACTAACTGATGAAAAAAAGATCTTAAAGAATTCTCTTCTGTGCAGATTGCTGGCCATTGATAGTAATGTCATAGATTGCTGCCAAAGATCAGGCCATGCAAACACGAGTGATGTTTTTTGGATTAGTCTGCAAAGAGCAGGTGAAACCATGTTAGGTTTTCTATTTGGATGTTGCTGTCCAAATGCAGATTCCTGAACTGTTGTGTCAGGATTTCAGCTCATCAGACCTCACAAGCACACAGACACACAAATCTACATACACCCTGCCTTGCAAGCTCAATACTGATGACCTCCAAAGGGAGCCTCACTTAACTGGTTCAGAAAACTAAAGTAAAAAAAAAGAGAATGGGAAATAAAAGCATGCCAGACTTGTACCCATCCTCAAGAATAGATACAGCTTATCATTTTCATGGCTATATAAAAACAATATGAGAGAAGGACTCCGGTTTTTAATTATCTTTCATAAAGAAAAGGAAGGTTTCACTTTGGGCCACCTTGCCCCATCTGATGTTCTAGCAAAACAAGGGTTTAGGTAACTTTCCAGCAAGCACAACTTGACTAAGGGTTGCCTACAGAGGATTTGCAAGTGCAGGCAGTAGTGGCAGGAGTTTGGCTGCTCCCCAAGTCAATTTCTTTTCCTCCCACTCCAGAAACTTCTTGTTACACTACACACTGAGGAGTATTACACAGCATGAGTGCAACAGCCTGTTTTTTAACTCCAGTAGTATTTCATACCATCATAGACAAGGAACTAAGGACACTTTCCAGGAACTCATTTGCCAAGTGACACAGCTCACGAGGCACAGAAAGGTTAAGCTGCAGAAAAGTAAAGAGAACCTTTGACAGAGAATTAGAATGGAGCGAGAGAACACTTTAAGAGACTAGAGATTTCTGGAATAAGTACTACTGTGTGCTCTTCTACTACACAGAAACTGAAAGGGGAAGTAAAATTTCGAGATCATTTTGTTAGGAAAGGAAGGACAGCTGGCCTGCAGTTCATTACAGCCTTTGTGGCCTGGAGCTCTACATACTTGTATATTTCCACAATACTCGGATTACACAGGTACATCACCCTTCACCATACATTAATTTTCAAGAGACTTGGTTACATTATAAGTGGATGGTGATACGGGGGTGTGACACTGGCTTGTTGCAGGCCTGATCTCACTTGAATCGTTTATCAGAGTACATCATCTCTCCTGTCCAGTCAAATGAGTCACACCATCCTTTGGTAAGCACACACCAAGATAACCAACGTCACAACACAGCGTGTTCTGGTAATGGTGTTCTTAGACAGCTCCATACACACACGTGTGTGTCAAGGCACAAGGACGTCTTGATGGCCAGGCCCCAAATAACCCCTTTAGGATACAGATCCTTCCCAAAAGCCAACATTGCAATGTGCAAAGGTTCTCCCAATGTTTCCCACAACTCTGAAGGCAGCACATGACAGCCATGAAGGCCAAGATCCAATTACACCCTCGAGCTCCGGGCAGTGTCAGGCAGCTTCTGTGGCCCTGCCTTGCACACGCGTTAAGTGGCCCTTACACCCCACTACAGCTTCCCCAGACCATCCGGGGCGGGGGAATCAACCATCCCCACCGCCCCCGAGGGCAGGCGGGGCTTAGCCGGGTGCCAGCACACGGACACGGCTGCCTGGAGCCCCCGGCACAGGACACTGCGATGACCCTGCCTTAAGGGGCTGGAGCCCCGGCTGGATGCGCCTGCTGGCGGCAGCGGAGCCGCCCTCAGCCCGGAGCCGGCGCAGGCAGCGCGGAGCCGAGCGAACCCACCAGCAGCAGCCCCGGCTCCCCCTCCCCTGCCGAGCCCGCTCGCCGTGCCACAGCCCCAGGAGGAGCTGCGTTAACGGGAGCGGCGCGGAGCCGGCGGGAGGCGCAGCCGCAGCGGCCGCGGGGTGCGCGGAGCCCCGGGACGGGCACTGCCGCCGGCACCGGGGAGGGCGGGGAGAGTGCCCGTGCAATCCCTCCACCGTGCCCTGACCTTACCCCAGCTTGGCAGCAGCAGCCCGGGCGCCGGAGCTCGCCGGGCAGCGCTGCCGTCACACCGCCCGCCCGGCTCCCCGCGTCGCCTCCCAGGGAACAGCGGCGGAGGGCGAGGAGGAGCAGGTCCGCGCCCGCTCACCTGCAAGGGGAAGGTGGCCGCCTTGTTGCCCACGTAGCCGCGGACGACGTGGCTCTGGATGGAGAGCACCCGACACTCCGGCTCCATGGCTGCGCCGCGCGCGCCTGCCCGCGCCGGGCCGAGGTGGCGGCGCCCGGAGCAGGAGCGGGGGGCGGAGCGCGGGCGGCGTGACGCGCTCGCCCTGCCCGCCTGTCACACACCCCCCGCGGCAG